>MJUU01017608.1:117115-163122 GCA_002080025.1 Modiolus philippinarum | reverse complement strand
GGGGTATCCAAAGGTATGGAGAGTAAACGCGGGCAAAAATTACATACTTTGAATGCATAGAATATAGATACAAATATTCTAAAGAGAATATAAAAAATTTAGAGTGGTATTATTTAATTAAAGAAAATAAATGCAGCATAAAGATTGTATCAGTTTGGCCAAATTTCCAATATTTATCAAGAGTTATTTCCCTTTCCGGAAGTTTCCTGTGTGTTTTCTTTGAAGTGAAAGTGAAACTAGTTTGCAGATGACAACAAATATGGACAAGGATTGCCATTCCTGGAGGATTTTGATATATTTTATTTTTATATGAAACATTTTAGATATTTTTACACCATTTTTACCATGGACTGTTGTTTTAAATCGCATATTAGCTGCTCAGGAATCATTATAGATTTATAATCATGCACGCCAAGAGATGTTCCCGTAATTTTAACTGAAAATGGACTTCATCCACAAAAGTTTGACTTTACAAATGTTTCTGTTTGTACTGAACACTATAATTTCTTTATGAAAATGAATACAAATCGTTCAAAAAGGAAGTTCTGTGAATTACCAGCGTTGCTGAATTCTCACCCAGGACAAGACTTTAAGCCGAGCAGGGTGCTGAGATTGTCTGATATAAATAGAATCCATGACAACAACGGTATTATCATACCTTTAGGGACTCGTAAGTATACAAATATTTCTCCCATACCCTTTATAATGCAGTTCCAAGCTAAGAAGTAGAGATCACATACACCATTAAAAAAACAAAACAAAACATACAGTGCCCTACAGCCTGGACACGGGTTATGTATTCCGGTATATACATGAAATCATTATGCTAAACTCCTCACAGGAAGGGATCTTGATGGAAGCTGTATACTGAGGGTACATAACTTAATTTGTCAGTTGGTAATGGGTCTGGAGCTGGCATGTCAGTTAACTGCTAGTAGTCTCTTGTGATTTCATGTTTATGTCCGTATATTTAGTTCTTTCAGTTTCATTTTTCACAGTTGACTCAGTCCTGTTGCCAACTGAATTTTACTGTTGTTACGATCGTTTTTTTATTTATCACATTGGCTATAGGGGGAAGGTTTGGGCCCAATAAAACTAATTTAACCCCGCCGCAGCAGGTTTGCGCCTGTCCTAAATGAGGAAATTTATTAAGCCTTTGTGTGTCTTGTCTGTTTTCTAGTTAGTTCACTTTATGTCTATCGGAGTCTAGGAAGATGCTTATTTCGCTGAACTTGATTACTCTTTTATTTAGGGGCCAACTCCGACCTACCGTTGGATGTGGGGTTTCCTCACCGTTCATTGAAGATCTTATGGTGGCTTTGAGTTGTTATTGCTCCCCTTAGGGTCGTTGTCTGTTTGACACATTCCCCGTTTCCCTTCTTTTTCTTATGATCAAAAGGTCTGGTATTCTGAGTGCTCCACATTCCTAAGTTTACTTCTGTGTGTCTGTTCTTAAAACCTATTGTGTTTTATATCCATAAAAATTTAACTTTTAATTAAACTGTTTTAAACTTGTTTAATTAATCAGAAAATTTAATCAAACTAATTCAGTTTGTGTTCAATTTATCAAAATTTTAATGCATTATTTACTCGTCGACTACACAATTGCAAAATAAGTTTAAATTTATGTTTCGAAATTGCAATAATTGGTCGGGGTTACCGACACACAAATTATCACAATTTATAACTTATGTGAGGATAAAAAGTAGAATGTTAGTGTTGTTTTACTGTAATGCAAATGTATGCGTGTATGTATGATTTTCAAACAATGGGAAAGCGGTCGCCTTCGCAACACTGTCAAAAATGCCTTACTGTCCTTAACATCTTAACCACATGAGTGAAAACACTTTATAAATGAAATAATTTTGAAAAAAAAATGTCCAAAATATGTATAAAAAATGAAATTTGGTAAATTACGAGCAGTATTAAATATCAAAATTCACATAATAATGCTCAAAATAGTCCTTCACTCAAGTTTATAACTGTGTAATGCTCAAGTGAAAATTGTGCTGGGCATTTTGAAATTGTGCGGCAATTCTTGCGGAATGCGGAATAAATAACAACTCCCGCAAAAAACAATCAGTAAATATCAGCAAATATCGTCAGCAAGTGTCAATATATTTACTGAGAAAATATCAATATTTCAATCAAATGTTTCCATGCTGACCCACATGAAAAATTCACATGGGAAAATGAGACAATTTGTTTATACAATCTGTTTTGTGTGTGCAAACAAATTTATTGTGTGTAGGGCAAAATATTTCAACCAAAAATTGCCATACAGCTGGTTAAAAAAATCAATGAAAAATATCACCGAGTAATAAATATTCACACCCGATGAAAACCACGTAAATTGACACAAAAAACTTCAATCCATGTAGGTATGAAATAAATAAATAAATGAATCACGTCACCGAATAATTCATACTCGATGAAATGATAGTTAAATAAATGAGTATGAAATAAATAAATCACGTCATCGAAATATTCACACTCGACGAAATGAAATGGTCAACCACGTGGGCAAACCCGCGAAATTCTGTCAAAATACAAATTCGACAGACGACAAATTATCAGGCGAATTTCCTTTAATTCCTGACACCAATCAGAAAAATGGCCTCGTGAAATATTACACGAGGTCTAATACTATATTAAACCGTGATTACCTGGTGTAAACTCGCACTGCCTGGAATACTAGGATCAGCAACTTGGCAGTTCGTCTGTATTTCTTGGAAGTTCACAATCAAAATTCAGAATTAGTGGGTGTTCTGGGGTTTTCTCGATTACAACTCGTTCACGGGCTTATTTCCAGTTTAGTCTCTAAACATCCGTTTCATGCAACAATGCACAATTGCCATATTTCTTTATGTCTATTGGAGTTCAATGATAAAAATACCAGAACAATAGGAGAACACGTGTTCTGTTAAACAGTATCATCCGAGGTTTCACTAGATTAATTTCTTCATTTTTTGAAACAAATCAGGCTGAGCTGACCTCTAAATTAACATACAGCCAGTCAGTTTTATTCTGTGTATATGCAGGACAGTTTCTTTACTGATTATATTGAGTTGTATTCAATATTGTCGATGTTCAACATTTAGCAAGTTTCACAGCTGATTCGATACGCGAGAGCTAGCACAAATTATACAGACTTTCTCATTAGACACAGTAATCTCCGTGACCGCCTTCTTAATCAAGACGTCAAAAAATTCCGTCTCATACGATCATTAAAAAAGTTCTTTAATAGATATCAGTCCTTTGTGGAAAAATTCGAAGTTTCGGTCAGAACTCTGATTCAAGATTTTTTATTTACTTAATACTGGGATGATAATTTCTTTTAACTGTTTACGACCTTTCAATGGCAATTGCTGTTGAGTTTCTACCAGACACTACCGCAATGAAAGGGCATGTTTGGCTAGCCATAAAACCGGTTTAACCCACCGTTTCTTTTGAAATGCCTGTACCAAGTCAGGACCATTGAGGTCGACAATTTTGCAGGTGGTTTCCACCTGATTTGTCTTTTTGTCTCATGGACTTCGGCTTTTGACCACTCTGTTCGGTAATTTTGTTATTACCCCCATCCACAGTTTCCTAAATCGTCTAAGAACAAAAATTTCCATTTGCTGTCACACTTCGTAGGCAGTAATGATATGTCCAAAGTTACAACCTACCCACTAATAAGTCAAGCCCGACTGGAATAGTATCGTGGAAGTTTGATTCTGATACGAAGAATTTTCGACAATAAGTTCTGCTTAAATAAAATACCGAATTTACTGTAATTGAATTATCATTTTCATTACCCCTTTTCTTACGAAGCACTTTAATTCAATTAATTGCTTTGAAAAATAGAATAAAAAAGATAACAGGAAACACCTATAATGGCCGAAAAACATAGCCACATGCCATAAAGTAAATAGCAACTGCACATTAAAAAAACTCCCAATAAAAATACAAAAGACAAACGTAAACAACGATAGGAACATACTTTAACGCACTTAAAGACCGTACAAAAATTAAAAATACCAATACTTATATGTGAAAAAATAGATACAGACATCCCGCCATTGAAATAAAATCTTCTTCTCATGTTTATTCATCAGTTTATTAAGACTATATTTTTATATTGATCTTGTGCCAGATATTTGTTTACTTTTGTTATATAAATACCAATTAGATTGTATTTTAAAAATTACCTGAGTTATCAATCTTTAAATATATTTTCTTACATCTAATCATACGGGCATCAAACTCACAAGTCATAACATTTCGTTATGAAAGAAAAATCGTGATGATAATATCCTGTTATGAGTGATGATATCGAGGTCACCTTTTTGAAATACAAGTACATGTACCAACATTTATTATCATACTACCCGTAAAGTACTTTTGTTTTTAAAAATCGGAGAATGTAGTTCGATCGCTATTAAGTCAAGGATGATATACATACAAAAATATTATTAAATGGTAACGTATTGTTTACTAAATTACTGTTTTTGCGGGGTTGAAAAACAGTCCGAAATTTGAGATTTGAGATTGGTGCCGTATTTTTTTTTTTGGGGGGGGGGGAGATAAATTTAACCAGCTCTGGGATTTTCAAGAGCAAGACCTTCAAAAGTTTCCTGATTTAGTTCTTCTTTTCTGGACATTGATTTGAATACTGTTACAATTTCATTGCTGTTTTTCTTTGTTTGATCAGTTTTCAAATTTTTACAAAAAGCGGGCTTTGAGAGCTGCCTGTTGGCTTCGGCAATGTAGTCTTCGGTGTTCATGACGACTACAGTAGAACTCTTGTCTGCCTTTTTGATTACAATATCCTCTATGGCACGCAATAGTAACAAAAATGCGGTATACCTAGTATTTCGAACGAAAACTAGGGTGTTTCGTGCGAAATACTAGGTACACCGCACGTTTACTAGGGGTTTCCGATCGGTATATATAGTATTTCGACGAAAATCCTAGTTTCCGACTGAAATTGAACGGAAAATAGGGGTTTCCGACGAAAACTCCTAGTTTCCGATCGGTATCGGAAATTCGAGTTTAAACCGAAAACGCTATTCATAGTTTTAGCCAATGAGAAGCGAGAAACGGAAATCGCTATTTGATATTTAACGTTCGTCAAATCAGAAACGGAAAACAGTATTAAAAAAAGAAAAACCCAGTCTTATAAATGATCAAAACAATTCAGTGTTTTAAAACTTTAATTCCAAGGAGTTTTATAATTCGCGAAGTTAAACATTTCATGGATTTTAGCATTTAAGCGGTATGAAAAGTATATTTTTAAGTTTATGGTTTAAACTTACTCTTTAAAAATGACAAAAACAATAAAGTTTTGAAAATTTTACTTCATGATAACCTCTCGAAAGAGTTTGATATGTTGCGAAATAAAAAAAAATATCAAATTTAGCAAAACCTAGGTAGAAAAGTTAGATTTTTAATCAGTGGTTTAAACTCAGTCTTTAAAAAGGACGAAAACAATTCAGTGTCCGGCAACGACTACGTAGCAACAATAAAACAAATAAGCGATACTTTCTTTCCTGCGGTAGCACGGAAAGACCTGGACATGAATAAGAAGTATATTAGAGGACTCGAGACCGACTTAGATGACCCAACCTGTGCGGTAAACAAGAAGTCGCTGCAGCAGAAAATAGACACACAGAAACGGAACTTTAGAGCGGAGTTTGCTAGTAAGGCTTTTGTTGCTGCAAGTGAACGAGAGCTAAGAAAAGACTTGCACAGACAGTTTCTAAGACCAATTCACCTATCACATCTTGAGAAAAAAATAAGTACTGTTTATACTAAGACTGAGGTAAACGCCAAGCTAGACCCTGTTTATACTAAGACTGAGGTAGACGCCAAGCTAGCCGATTATGAGGGTTATACAAAAAATGAAATAGATACTAAAATTCAGGATAACAAGAGAGAATTAAGGAGATTTTTCAATAAAACAGGAGAAAAGAAGTACGAGAAAAAGAAAGCTGCATCATTTCTTGCAAGAGTGAAACCCGGATATTATAAATTGACTACGAATGTAAAAGTCAAGTGGTTAACGGACGATTCCTATATCAACGGTGATATAGAGGAGGATCTCGACAACTGGAAACTAACCCTAATCCCGACGGACGGCAGTGCCGGTGAAACTCTTTATTTGTTTGGTGCGCATCTAATATTTGAGTCGCCAGAAGAGCGCGTAACTAATAACCAAATTAAGATCATGTTGAAAATAGATCAATTGGGCGCATCAAAGAAAATATCTTTCACAAGAGTAAGTACAGATAATAAGGTCGAGATAACACTTTTTCATATCGAGAAAATAAGAAATAGCGCTACTTGTTCACTTCTGCGTTAGATATTCAATATTCTATCCGTGATTACGGTTCTGAACTAGATTTCTCGGAAGAAGGACCTAACGTTATCTATACTGGCGACGAAAGTATGGAATACAAAATAATTAACGAGCGTGACGTTATAGGTCTATATCAAAAAAAGATAATCGCCAATATCGTCATTGAACTAAATGGTAAAGTGTGTTCCACAGAGTGTCATACTTGGAATGATTTTGGAAGTGATCTTCGTCAGGCTGAAGGGAACTTAAGTCAATGGAAAAAGAGTATTCCGTTGATCTTTCTAATGGGGCTCAAGAATTCGAATTGCACCTTGGTTATATTGCTAAATATGTGATGATTAGTATAAGAGGAAAAACAGGTTATCGGGTAAGAAAATTTAGTCTAACTCCGGAGGAACAATACCAACATGTATATCTAAGTCCTCCGGTTAACACAACACCATACACTTTTAGTTACTCTCTGGGCGGTCTATTCGGTATGTCTACGTACCCTATTGCTCCTCGTGTAACTCCGATACCGATCGGGCTTCCAGTGCCTGCGGCAGACAACAACTTGACTATTGATAAACCATCTGTTATAAACGGAAAGATCTTACACTCACCCGGGAATGGGTTTCAGCAGTGGATAAAATTCAAGGATAAGTGTACACCCATATTTACTATCCGTTTGTGTATCGGGGATATGAGACAAGATACTGCCGTAGGCACTCATCCGTACATCTCATGTTACAAAAAAGGGACGACACCAATAACTAGCACCGAAATTCTAGAGACCTGGAAATACATCGGTGGTCATAATCAATTTGAGATAAAAATGAGTCAGACGTTTGAAAAGAACGAGGAAATATTCTTTGGAGTTATAGCCCCAACCAGAATCGTTTGGCTAGTTTCTCCAAAGACCTCACTAAATGTAATCGAAGTCGAAATTAAGTTTTAGTGTATTTTATATGATAAAAATCAGTTAAAAAAAATGAATGAATTTATAGAAGAAATAATGTTTAAGAAACAAACCGATCCCGCATGGTTCACAGACGATGATTGGAATATTGACGACGATCCGATATGTCCTAATAGTCTCCCTCCCGATCTTTACAGGGTAGTAAAAGTGCCTGCGGCAGTCGATAATATTCTAACGGTGGTAAACACCGGTTGGTGGGCGTATAAAGTGGTGTGGAATAATGACCCTTGTTCTTTTATTTATGTCCGAGAGACATCAAGTCCGACATCGGAATCCAGGAGTTAAAGTCGTCTGAATACCCTTTCCATTTAACAAATACTCTTCTATTTTTGTGATCCCGTCTGATAATCTTTTCTATTCTGTATGTCTCTTGGTCTGTCTTCTGGAGTTCTTGTTCGTAGAAGCTTCCTTCTATTGGCTGGTTATTCAAGTCCGTGATCTTGTAAGTTATTGGTTCTGTCTACTGGATCGTCGAAATAGTAAATACCTCTTCGGTCCAGTTGGGTGTATAACCCTTTTCAAACGTGCCTTTCTTTTTAGATATTCTGACCTTGTCGTCTAGTTTAAATTTTGGTTTAGTCTTAGTTTCCTTCGTATCTGAGTAAACGGAGGATTTGCTTGCTTCTACTGGTTTCATTTTGATTGACGAGTGCTTCGTGTTATTGTACTGCTCTACTAATTGTGGAAGTACTGAGATATAATTGTAGGTGTTATTGGCGGAAAAGTAGCGAAACATCTTACCTTTGAGTGTGCGATTGAAGCGCTCTATTACTACAGCCTTTCCCTGATTAAAAGTGTGGTACATTCTTATTTTGTAGTTTTCTAGGAGTTTCTTAAACTTCTGGTTGTAAAACTCTGATCCCTGATCGACCCATAGTAATTCTGGAGTTCTTCCCTCTTTTAGTATGCTCTCGAATCCGATAGCCACTTCTTGTCCTGTCTTTGATTTTAGTGGAACGCTCCAAGCGTATTTGCTGAATACGTCAATCACATTTAGTAAGTATTTGTACCCCTTGTTATCTCTGGAATAAGCTTGCATGTCTACGAGATCTGCACTCCAGGTGTCATCAACATGTGATACTCTTACTTGTCTGAGAGGGAACTTTCTTTTTGCTTGCTTATGTAGTTCTTCTGCTAGTTTGTCTGTCCACTTTATTTTCTCCTTTTATTTTAACACCGAGTCCCAGTTTGCTTTTTGCTCCTATTACACCCTGAACTATCTTTTTGTTTACAGCTTCACCGACTGATGATGGTTTTACTTGTTTTAGGTCAGACATCATCTTCTTGTCACATTTCCGTTTGTTGTGCTGCGCATCATAACAAAGATCATGACTCCTACAAACCCTATCTAATTTGTTCTTGGTGGGTAAATCCATTGTGTTGTAAGGCCCACAGTAATTCGTTCCTGGGAGAGTAATTCCGCCCTTCGGCATTACAGGTTTGATGGCCTTGTGTATGTCAAGTTTACCGCCTGCGGTGGTGCCACGCACAAACTTGGTCTTCGTGATTTTGCAGCTGGCACACGTGCTGTATTCTATGAACTTACCGTTGGATAATTGTACGACCCTTGGAGAAAGAGACTCTGTGAATTTTTCCTCTTTTACGCAGTAGCTCATTTTTTGAAGTACTCTTTTAATAGTATTTCATTTTTTATTGTATCCGTCGGACTGCCGCGGCACTAAGGTCTTTGTACATTATATCGTAGATGTCTTTCTCTTGTGCTTCTCGTAGAGAGAATAGACAGAAGTAGCCACATAAAACACTTAGTTTGTGCTGGTACTGGATTGTGTTACGTCTGTATTTACCCTTTATATAGTCAATAAATTCTTGTGGTAGTGAAAGACCATAACTATCAAAGTAAATATTTCTTTTGTCGTGGAAGTCCAAACACACCCAATGAGTACCAGCACCACTTGTAGCGTCCAAATTAAGGACGCCGCACTCATTATTGTTTCGTTTTAGTGGTAGATTGTCCCTACTATAAACCCCCCTGAAAGAGGTAATACGTAGTTTTTCAACCCAGTCTAAAATATCAAAGTTAGTTAACGCTTCAAGCGTCTGCTGTAGGCACTTTTTTTGCATGACGTAGGGTCTGCGTACGCTGTCTACTTGTAGTCCTTTGCCCGGGCGTTCAACTTGTAGTCCATTACCCATTAAACCGGCCAGCAATGGTACTGCCAAACTGGCTAACATACCATGGAATCCACCGGTCTGTTGTCTTTTTGTGATTCTAAGACCAGTTCCTGATTTCTGTTTGAGTGCTGACTGCAACTGCTCTTTCTGTGTTTTTGTTAGGTGGTCAACGTAGGGTTTTTGTAAAAGGGTGGTTATTTTATTGTGTGGTACGTCTGCTGTTAAACCGCTACCAAGTACCCTTTTCACCCCGGTTTCAGCTAGAGCGGAGGCCGTTCCGATGCCAAGGGCAGGTAATAGTTTGATACCACTGTCTTTGTAACCGGAAGTGCAAGTTTAGCGAGTCCTCCAGGAAAACCTCCGTTTTGTGATTGTTTTGTCATTTGTGTCTTTGAAATTCTTATATGAAACCCAGTACCAGAGGCCTTTGCTTTCTGTATTTTATTTATTTGTGTTTGTGTTAGCGCCATAGGAAAGTCCCATGTTAATTGATTGTTTGTTAGTCTTAATGTTAAACAAGATATGTTTTTATATGCTATAGCTAAATTCTTTCTCTGACCTTCGGATAAACCAAGACTATAGTTAACGTATTTACTAATTTTTATTAACCTAGATAATTACCATATCATTTCCAATTGTGTCTAAAATTATATCTTCTTCGTTCAGTACAAGGGCAAAGATTCGGTAGGCAGCGGCTGGGGGAATGTTCAATCTGTAATGCAGAGTCAGGGATGTATTGTCCATACTCACCGATTCCTCTGTGTAAGTCAAATCAAAATAGACTAATCCATACAAGGAGCCGAAGTTGCTAAGGGTAAGCATATTCCCGGTGTCATAGTCGTTGCTTGCGTTAGGCTTAAAATTACAGGCATCTCTGAAGATTCTGCTGATTTGAGTCGAGCTTTATCCCGTTTCCGGGTAAAAGATACCAGAACCAACTTCTAATCTTGCTGTCAGGAGGGTACAATTTGTGTTTGCTGCATTTACTTTGAAGGTATCAAGTAACAGAGGATTTTGTTCTTGATCATTATGTTTGTCACTCCTTTGTAAAAATATGATTACGTGTTTCTGGTGTTTTATCCCTGTTGTAATACGATACGACCCTTCAACAGATTGACCCGAGGTACTAGTGTTAATAGATTCTCTTAGATATGTCTACCGTCTTGGTTTCATGTAATTCTGAAGTACATTTGTTAAACCAACAGAATTTAGTTTTAGTCTGGGCATCCAAAGTTCAAAGTGTGTAATTACAACTCTACCGTCATCAGCACCATCGGCCTTGTATAATAAATAATTGTCGTTGTTTATTTCTACGGTTATTCCCATTTGTGCTGGGGGTAAAAGATTTTGTTCTAGTGAATGAAAAAACGAAAATCTGTTCAGTGGTATTTCTGCTGTTACTTCTCCCCTTGCATTGGTTAACGCTGTTCTTGCAGCAAACCCTGTATTATCAGCAGTGGTTGCTATGTTATCCGGGTAAATAAAGCTGTTTTTTCCTAGACTATTCACATATCCGTCTGAAAGTGTAAGCAATGATTTGACGTGATTTGCAAGTGATAGGTTGTTGCAGTCGTACACTATTTTTTTCGTTTTGCCTAACTGTCATTTGACTAAGAAAATTTGTTACATCTGAAATAACAGATACTTTGTTATCATCTGGTGCTGCTCCGTCAGCTAGTTTATCTACTTTAAATTTAATAAAAAAAATACCCATCGTACCAGTCATAAAACGAAGACATATCGTTTATACTAAATTTGTAATCCGTTTTGAATTGTGCTTGCCCATTTTGTCGAGTTCTAATGGGAGTGTCTAGTAAAAAGTTACAATACTCATATCTATCGCAGAACTGTGTTCCCCTAAACATTTTTTATTACTGGATTATTATTTTCTTTCTTATATAAAAAATGATAGAGTTTATAATTCGTGCCTTAAACAGGTTAAAACAGAGTATTGAGCGTTGGAGAATGAGTAAAACTTATAAGTTTTTTGTTTTACTTATGAGATGTTTAAACCGAAAACGACGTAGAAAAAAAATGTGAGTAAAATCTAGACTGTTTACGCTTAAACATGAGTTTAGGTTAGTCTCAACCGTTAGAATAACAAATCTTACACGTTTGTTTGTTCTATAGTGCAAACAGTAGTAGTTAATATGGCAAAATGTGTAGGTTTTCGAAAAACGTATTTTTCGAAAACTTACGTTTTTTTGCCACATTAACTACTTACACGGTTTATTGATTCATTGATATATTATCCAATAACACGCAAGACTTTGAATAGCTAGACCGTACGCGTGCGGTCGGACCATACGCGTACTGTCCGGCTGTATGGGTATTTCGAAAAAGTACTCGTATGGTCCATGTCCAAATATGCGTATGGTCTGCAACATATATACATGTATATACCTTTTTTTCTAGCAAAAATGCACAATGTTGCTGAAAACCAAATTAGTACATTAAAGTGGTTTTTCTGTTGATATTGAAACTATTGATTTTAACGTTTCTTTACGTTCCCTGACTCTTCACACACTTGTTCAAACAAATTTTAAACGGTTGCTACATTTACAGATTTTGATTGGCAAGTCTTGGCAACTATATTGATTCGGCCTGAAGCCATATCCGATGGCTATCGACAAACAGTAAGTTATCATGTAAATTAAGTAACCTTTGGCTTTTGATTTTCCATTGTGTATTTGTTTATATTGAGACAACGGCAGTAGAATACTGAAGGAACAAAGGAGTGAAATTTATAAAAATCGAAGTCCAAAGACACGGTCAAAACGAGAACACAAAAAACAATGACGTTAGACACAAAAAAACAATGTATTAGACAGATACAAAGCACAGAAACATAAATTACAACATTCAAAACAAAGGCACTCACAGTGTGAACTCCAGTGAAACTGAGAGTGACATCAGGTGCTCCGCAAGGGTAAGCATGTCCTGCTCTGTTAACAGCACGCGTCACACTGTGAGTGATTCAATCCGGGAAAATGTCAAAGTCGGTAGTCAAATCCGGGGACACATGAATCTAGCTGAAAATGTCCACTTTCATTTGGGATACTGACACGTCATATCTCCATAGGCTGGAGAGGTAGGTATATTGCTGTTAAAAAAGGGAAAGTTCACAATAGGGAAATTAAAATCATCAAGCTTGTCATATAGCTTAGATTTCAAACGTCCATCTTCGTAAATATACCATTAAAGATCTAGGTACGAAATTGAAGTAGGTGTTTCAGTTGTTTCTTTAATTTCAAGCTCATTTGGATATATCTGATGTAAATACTCCTTAAATTTAGGATTATAAAGAAATAGTACATCGTCTATGTAGCGGAAGCTGAAATTAAAAGGCTGGGCTGAATGTTTTTGTTTTCTTTGTGTAAGTCCTTGTAAAAACTTGGCCTCGTACGAGTAAAGGAAAAGGTCAGCTAAAAGCGGCGCACAGTTTGTTCCCATAGGAATCCCTATTGTGTGTTGGAAAACACGACCTCCGAATTCGACAAAAATATTGTCGATCAAAAAACATTTTGATTACGTCAGTCTCAGTGTACTTCTTGTCTAAATCAGTGTGGTTCTTAACAAAATATTTCTTGTCTTTCCTTATAACTAAATAGGTGTATCTGCGTTCTCCATTTCATTTGCAGAAACATTGATGTATTAAATCTGCAATTACTGTTTTCAGTTTATTGTGTGGCAGGGTTGTATAAAGTGTAGAAAAGTCAAAAGTTTGAATGCTATGGCAATGGATAAAACTGGTTGGGGATAGCTGTTCAAGGAGATCTTTTGAATTTTTAAGAATCCACATTTGATTCACACCGCTTGTGGAGTAAGCTTTATTACAGCAATTTTTCAGGCCATCTCTGACTGCGGTCAACAAAGAATTTGCCATAGTTTTTGTGTTTTAAGGCTGATCGACATTTATAATTTATCCAACAGATTTTGTAATAAATCGAGATAATTGAAGACCCATCCTACCAAACTGAAATATGCAATAGCAATATTATTATGGGTCACGGTATTAACACCGAAATTTGCTCATTCTTTCCAATATATCAAAGTGATTAATTTTTTTACATTAATATCTATTTCTACGCAGTTGTAACACGTAGGCAGTCCATAATTTGATTACATCTTTCTGTGTACATATCAGTCTGATAGCTGCCATGTAACCTTGACCTCAATTTCATGGTTCTGTGACTTATTCTTTTACATTCATGTAAATATCTGAGCAATTATTCAAGATGAAGAACAACAATAAAAGCGTTGTTTCATTGATTGGTTGTACCATGTATTTTTTAGAAACGTTGTCCCATGTGCATTTACTCCATATCCTTTCATTGTTAGTGACACACTAAGATATAACACTAAACCGAATATGGGCTCTCTATGTGTTACAATTTGCTGAAAAATGTAAATGAATGAAACGAATAGCAAGGTCACATGAAATTGAGGTCAAGGTTACATGAAAGATGTCAGACTGGCATGTTCCCCCTTCGGTTTTCTACTGCCCTTGTTTTATATGGGATTATATATTTAAATTTATGGGAAGCGAAGCTTCCATATATTCTGGAAACTGCAATTTTGTTCCCAATACTATGAGTTGAAAAAATCCCTGCGTCGAGAGTTATCGTTCTTGGAAATATACGCAAATGGACACATCAATCTTTCAGAGAAGATTTCTAAAATATGTGTAAAAAATAAAGCATATGAATACGTTGCTTGATGGCCATTCAAACATGTTGATTGTAAAATCGAAATGAAGAAAACAGAATAATAACAGTTTTACTGGGGATTGCTGGTACGAAACTAAGGACATATAAAACCATTCCGAAATTCCACTGCATCGAAGAGGGGCATGATAATAACAGAGAAATTACGAATGAATATGTGCAACCATGACAACGATAAAGCGGATCAATATCGTTAAGCAAGAATTTTGAGTATATTTGTTTACGCTAAAATTACAATTATATACACAGTCCTGGAGTATAGACAAGATACCAGAGACGATTTTGTCAGCAAACTAAATGCAGCTATGTAGTTACTTCGCGACGGTTGTTTTTAAATAAAGATTGCATTATCATTGACATTGCGACGACACGTTGCTATTGTAGACGTACATCCATTGCTCATAGCATACGTTCAGGACTGGCATTTATTCATCGAACGTATCCATACAATCCATTTACAGGGAATAATTCAATCACAATATGAAGTCTTACCTTGATGCAGAGCGTTGACAGTGCTCACTCCATTGTCCCAAATTTGACTCCTGCTTGGGACTGCATCTTGTTATATATTGACGTATATTTGACCAAAAACTTTCTCAATAAAATGGCATTATGCTTTCCAATAACATTATCCTCAAATGATTGAGAAAATTGGTCAAAACAACAAGCGTCTGCTACCCCGGAAATATACTTCCAGGATCGATAACTGCAATAATCAAAGGGCTTGAAGTACTGTGACTTGGAGTTGCGTCAGGATGTAGCATGGCCTAATAAAATCTGTTGGAGTCGTATATAAGTATATGAAAATATGAACAAATTGTCACGACAAGAAAATGATTTTTCAGTGGAACTTTATCTTCATTCCATCATATTAAGACCTATTTTTTAATGATTATATGATCATTTTTTTTTCAATTCTATGTTATTGATATAAACTATTTGAAATTGAATCAATCAATAAAATACCAATAAATAGTTTTTTTATTAATTGCAGGAATGTCAGGGCAAGTGCATAATTTAAGGTCTAAAATTTGAGAATTGGAAGCAATGTAGAAATATGTGTTATTCTCTGCATAGGTCTGCATATAGTCAATTAGAAGCTTTATCTCTCTGATATAAACGAATAATACCAGTAACTGCTTGGAGAGGTTACTCAGTAGGGAAGAGTGCGGACGGGTATTGTTACACCGTCTAAATCATGGACAAAAACAAAGGATCCAAAAATTTCAGACGTGTATTTAGGTACAAACTAAATATATAAAATGGGCAACCTTAGGCATCCTACCCCATGTTCAGTGGACCTCGAAATTAGTGTCAAGTCAGTATAATAAGAGCGGCGATAGCAAAAATATGCATAAAATAAAATATAAGAAATAAATAAATAAACCTACCACCCCCCCCCCCCCCCCCCAAAAAAAAACACACTTTAATGATATAAGAAAAGTTAAGTTATTATCATTATTTCGTAACAAGCCCTTGTGTTCAGTGCAGAGAAAATTAAAACATTGGGAATCCAAAAATGCAAAAGATGTATGAAAGCTGATAGACATGAAGTTAAGTATCATAGCAGTGTAATTTTTGCCTGGGAATCATATTTGTCATATTATGTAAACAAACTCTTTTATGTTGGCGATATCTCGATCAATAATGCTCAGAGCTTCTTTTCACGTACCGGACTTCTAAACACAAATTCATTTTTTTAATTACGTTTCACAATTAATCTTCAAATACTATATTTTTGGATGAATTGTGTCTTACTGTTTCGTCTTCATTGGCGGACATACCCGTTTACTTGATTTTTACCACAATAACAATGATCATTATTTGATCTTAACCTTTGAACATATGCAGCGTAAGGGAAATTAACCCTTGTTACAAATGAATTGTCCAATGCAAGCCTAAATTTGACTGCAGTCTGGTCCATTTATACCGCGGTTTGTCTGTTATTAATCGCCGTGGTGAATTGCACACAGGCACTTGTTTCGGAAAAAAATACCTTGAAACTAGTGCCTGTGGAATGGCACCGCGGCTGATAAAGTCTTCCAAAAGGGGTTCCAATGGAGTTCCGTAAAAAGGGGTTCCAGTCAATTTTTCTCCAGTTTTTATTGATTGTGCCTAAATTTTGCCTGAAAATTTTAAAGTTTTGCAGAAAAAAATCACACCTCCTGTGTGATCCATTATACAACCGAATTGCCCTGAATGGTCAGCTGACCAACCTTTCTGGCTTTCCTTTGAATGAAACCTTCTAAAATAGTATAGAAAAAAATGACGGTCACAAATAGTTTAAGGAAAAATAAGGTTTGTACAATTTTTGCTTTACTTTGTCAGTACTTTTGGGTAGAGATTGAATAATTTATTAACTTTTGTCAATAACTATTCTGCAGGCGAATCATTACCTATGGCTACGCCAAAGCAAAGGTACAGCTTTAAAGAGGTAAAACTTGAAAGATATACATTTTTTTTAATTAATTGGGTCAAGAACATGCTGTCCGTGATACTTTACTTTACTTTAAACTTATTTTATTGTCGAAACACAACTGGATTGAACACAAGTTATATCAACTTACGTGGTTCTCTCCATACTGTATACTAATACAATTATACAAAATGACAACAGGGATATTATATCATATGTATAAATTCAATATACATTTTTATAACAATTGAAAACAAACAAATAGAAAAAGAGAAAGAGGAAGAGAAATTAACAGTAAACATGTACACTGAAAAAATGTCTTATTAAATAATAAAGGGTAGTCGAGCTAATTTGAAAAACGTTTTGAATGGTGGATAAAATTTTGAACCTGTCTGAAAATAATGGTGTTTGTATTGTTACTTAGTTCATCTGAACCAAACAACAACTATTCGATAGTGGGTGAAACAAGAGGCCTTAATGAATATATGTACTGATTTCTAATATTAACATAGATAGGGCATTCTAGAAAAAAGTGGATTGCGTCTTCCAGCGGACAACCACAATCACAACTCTGATCATTTACTAAATTTCCTCTAAATAAATCTGCCCTAAGGGGACTGCAGCGGTGACGCAATTTTATATGTAAAATGTTTGTTTTTCGATTTCCAATTAAATAATTTGGAGGGACAATGAAATTATCCCTCTTTAAAGTTCGTTTAAAACTTATGAACGATGTAATTTCTCTAACATTTAAATTAAGTGAGTTCCACAATCTAAGGGTTGATGGAAAAAATGACTTCGAAAAAGTTTCAAGTCGGCAACGAGGTATTCTATATTCAGACATATTACGTAGATTATAATTTCCGAAACCTTCATTATCATTTAGACAATCCTTTAAGTACTCAGGAGTCATATTATTGTGAATTTTATACATTAAATTCAATTTTCTACGAGCTCGTCTATTTTCCAATGTTTCCCACCCAGTTTCAAAAAACAAAGCTTCTTTACTAGCAAACCTTGGAAGTCCGGTGACGATTCTCGCGGCTTCAAGCTGTAAACATTCCCATTTTTTAGCGTCTTGTATATTACACCCATCCCATAATCCACATGCATATTCAAGAAGAGGAAGAATATAAGATAAATAGATTATGTTCAAATTGTTCCTACAGAGAATAAATTTAAGTTTACGCATTACAAATATTTGTTTAGAAGCGCTTTTACAGATATTATCAATATGAGTTGTCCATTTACAATCATTAGAAAAAGTTACTCCTAAGTGTTTATGAGTATCCACTGAAACGATATTTTGTCCATTAAAGTTTAAAAGGGGTTGTTGGTAATTTCTAAACGAAAATATCATATATTCAGTTTTTTGAGGATTAAAGTCAATTAACCACGTTTTTACCTATTTGTCGAGCGTTTCTAAATCACTATTTATATTTCTTTCTAACTCAAAGACACTGTATGAAGTATACATTAATGTATTCCGGTATAAACATGAAATCATTATTCTAAACTCCTCACAGGAAGGGATCTTGGTGGAAGCTGTATACTGAGGGTACATAACTTACTTTGTCAGTTGGTGATGGGTCTGGAGCTGGCATGTCAGTTAACTGTTAGTAGTCTCTTGTGATTTCATGTTTTTGTCCGTATATTTAGTTGTTTCAGTTTCATTTTTCACAATTGACTCAGTCCTGTTGCCAATTGAAATTACTGTTGTTACGATTGTTTTTTTATTTATCACATTGGCTGTAGGGGGAAGGTTTGGATCCAATAAAACTAGTTTAACCCCGCCGCAGCAGGTTTGCGCCTGTCCTAAGTCAGGAATTTATTAAGCCTTTGTGTGTCTTGTCCTTTTTCTAGTTAGTTTACTTTATGTCTATAGGAGTCTAGGATGATGTTTATTTCGCTGGACTTGATTGCTCTTTGTTCAGGGGCCGACTCCGACCTGCCGTTGGGTGTGGGGTTTCCTAACCGTTCATTGGAGATCTTATGGGGGCTTTGAGTTGTTATTACTCCCCTTTGGGTCGTTGTCTCTTTGACACATTTCCCGTTTCCCTTCTTTTTTTTCTATTAATGAGCTATCATCTGCAAAAAGTCTAACAAAGGAGTTAATTTCTTCCGCAATATCATTAATAAATAATAAAAAAAGCAAGGGACCAAGAACAGATCCTTGGGGTACACCCGATAATAAATTACCAACATTTGATTTGGAATTTTTTAACATTACTTGTTGTTTTCTGTTTTTTAAGTAATCTTGTAACAATGATAAAAGATTTCCTTGAATTCCATACGATTTTAGTTCAGTAAAAAGACCTTTATGCCAAAGACGATCGAACGCTTTTGATATATCGCAGAAAAAAATGCAACACATTTCACCTTTTTCTAAAGATAAACATACTTTATGGTATATTTCTATTAACTGATGATATGTCGAATGTCCAGGCACAAAACCCGACTGGAATTTATACAGCAAGTTTTCATCTAAAATAAAATTATAAATATGTTTAAATAATACACGTTAACACTTTACCAACACAGCTTAGGAGAGCTATAGGGCGGTAGTTTGAAGCAATGGATTTATCTCCCTTTTTATAAAACGCCAATACATTAGCCAATTTCCAACAGTAGGGAATTTACTGGTTCTTATACAAGTATTAAAAAATATAATGCAATGGCAAAGCTACTGTAGATGCTGTATATTTCAACATTTGATGACAATCGTTTCCTGAAGCTTTTCCGACTTTTAAACTTTTTAATATATCTTTTATCTCGTCAACAGAGGTTTCCTCTATATCAAATTTAGATAGAGTCCTGTCTTCTATATCATGAGGTATAATATTTCTGTCTTCAATTGAAGATACAGAGCAAAAATAATTATTTAACAAGTTTGCCTTTTCCTCGTCATTAACTACAATTTCACCAGTAACTGGATTAACAAGAGGTGGGATTGTAGTCGAACGAGTATTTCCCATTAAATTTTTAACTAACGACCAAAATGTTTTAGGATTTGACGCTGATGTTTCACCAAGAAGTCCGTTTGCATTGAGAAAAAAATTGTTCTTTGGCACATTTATTTTACTAGGAATAGTTGCCTGAGGACATATTTTCCTAAAAATACATGTCCTCCCGGATTCATTTTCCCATGAATGTCTGTCCATGGACTTTAGTTTCCTAGTAATAACTATCCCCCGGACATATTTCTACCCGAAAATATTTATCACTTACAAAAGAAGCAACCTCCTGAGCAACGTCTCCTAAATTTCAACTACATTGTACTACTGACGAGATTGTTTTCTACCGATTTTTCAAAGTAAGTGAACATGATAGGGTTTGACATTGGTTTTCACAACATCACGGACAGCAAGTGCGTGTCCCGAAATCTTGAAATAAATGTGCGGACATATCTTTTTATGAGATTTTTTCCGTCTGGACTAATTTTCCTGACGGAAATATTTTACTGCTACAGTACTTTAAATGAAAAAGACATTATAAAATGTTTTTACACGTTTTATGCCTATATTTCATATTTTATGTCTCCTTCCCTTCCCCTTGCATACTGAAAGATATCCCGAATGAAACAAGTGACTGTGATTGTACCGCATATTTACACGCTTGACATTGATTTCTATTTTCTGTGCTTTGTATCTATCTAGAGTTATTGTTTTGTGTCTGACATAATTTTTTTTATGTGTTCTCTTTTTGGCCATGTCTTTGGACTTCGATTTTTGTAAATTTCACTCATTTGTTCCTTCGGTATTCTACTGCCGTTGTTTGACAACCCATAACACAAGGAGTCACAGCTACATCACATGAAAATATTCAAGCTGTAATATCCATTACCGGGTGGTTCATTAGTCCTGCTTCACAAAGGGTGGTTCTAGTTGGGTTTAAGGAGAGTGTAGTTCCAGTGAATTTTTTTGTTGATTTTTTTTGCGTTTATTCAGCATGATTTTTTTTTCATAGAAAGGGGGTCCACAAGCCAGGTCCTCCCATCTTGTTCTACCAATGCCATCTTCCTATTGTCCCTGATAAACACTGACAAAGGGAAGGCCTACAGTATACAACAGTTTTTCACCGAGTGAATTCAGCTTCGCTTCCACATAGGTTATACCTATCCTCATATTGTCCCTGATAAACATTGACAAAGGGAAGGCCTACGCAGTATACAACAGTTTTTCACCGTGTGAATTCAGCTTCGCTTCCACATAGGTTATACCTATCCTCATATTACTATACATTTTTGATTTACTTCATACTGTAATAATTTGACAGGGTCTTGTTTATCAAAAATAATCTAATAACAAAATACCGAAGTTACTGTGAACTGAGTTTCTGCATATTTCGACAACTCATGTCTCTTCAGTGCAGATAAAATCAAAACATTTGGAAATCCATACAACGGTATAATGCACAGTAAATTTTCTTTTTACTATGTCTGCAGTAACTCAAATAACAATCGCAAAACTGGTCTTCATTAAGGTGACTATTTTCGGCGAAATTAGATCTTACTTATTTATTACATGCAGGTGTTCAACATTATCTGTTGTAAGCCCGCTACAATAAGTATTTAATATATAGCTTAGGTATAATGTGTATCAACTGTCGATTTAGAAATTGACAAACATTTTAAATTTGATTCACTACGCGAAATGAACGATCATAATTTTGTTTTTTTTTAATCGTTTTTCTTGTTAGTTCCCTGATAAATTCTGGCATGTGATTGTTATTTTCGGCCATCTCCATTAAAACTTAATTTAAATTACTTTCAGAAAAGAGAAAAGAGGTAATGTTTACCTTTTTGGAGGGCAAGGATAAATGAACTTGAAATTACTTTTATCTAGGATCAGTATTCACCAACCCAGCAGCCAGTACTTCGGTGCTGTCCCAAAAACTGATTTTATTTTGAAAACTTGCACATCTAAATTTAACAAAACAAAGGAGTATCTCCCTCTTGCATAGCTCTATCCTTTTTTGATTTTTGGTTTTACTACTTAGATCCCTTTATTAAATTGTCCTCTATCAGATTTAAAACATATTTCCTCTATCAGATTTAAAACATATTTCGGTAAATGAATTTCCTAATGTTTTGATTTGATCTGCACTGAAGAGACTTAAGTTGTCGAAATGCGCATCAACAGAAAGTAAATTTAACAGTAACTTCTGTATTTTGTTGTTAACTATACATGCTTCACAAAGGATCTACTGTGGACGCTGGCTATCTGCCACTATGTTCGCCTCTAATGATTCATCTGTTATATTCGTGCGCGACTTTACTTGACATCCGGTGTTTGATCTTATGTTTATGTCCATCGAAAAATCGTACTTAGCTTTTTGATGTTTCCATTCGTTGTCTAAGCCTATTTTGAATTTCTTGACCTTTTTTGACTTCTTCTGGCAGGCTATTCCATAGATCTACCCTGTTTGTAAAGGAGTACTTTCCGACATTTAACTTAAATAATTTTTTTTAATTATCTTCTTCAATGACCTCTTGTGCTGGATTGTGTTTTCATTTTAAACATTTCACGTGTTGCTTGATTAACATATATCTCATTTAAAATCTTAAATACCTCAATTATATTCCCTCTGGCTCTTCTATATTTAAGTGTTGGCATTTTCAATTTTTCTAGCCTTTGTTTGTTATTCATATTTTAAAGTGATGGGATTTGTTTGGTAGCCCGTCTTTGTACTTTTTCTATTTTTTTCAATATCTCCTAATCTATACGGGGTCCAGACTGCTGCCGCATACTCTACGTGTGGTCTAACAAGAGCTTTGAAAAGATATTTAAAGCTTAGTACATCCAAATGTGTATAAGTTCTGCTGATTAGCCCCATTAATTGATTTTGTTATTTATGTTGCTGGTAAATGCTATGTTCTCGTCCACCAATACCCAATGTCTTTTTCGCCTATTGATTTTTCTAATTTGATTTCATCGCCATTATCGTTGTATAAATGGTAATTTTCTCTTCACTTTCATTTCTGTTAGATGCAGATAGCCCTTCACATTTATTCGGAAGGAACTTAAATAACCATTTGTTTGACAGTCTTCTGGAGTATCTCCTCATCTTGCTTGTTCTTTTTTTTTAAACATTTTAATAATTAACATGTTGTTAACAAATCCCCTTGGTGATCGCACCAAGGTTCTTCCCTGTATGTTAGTCGCTAAACCAAACTAGGAGATTTGGTTAGCGGTGTGCTTAATTATTACGTAAATCTTATCCATTGTTAGCATTATCATTTGTACATAATAAATTACATGTATAATTTTACACTTTAATACGATACTTTATATTCAATACCGAAAATTTCAAGGATATATAAACCATTAGATGTTCTATTTCTATAAACAACATTTAAACTATAATATATAGCTTTGATAGCTAGTATGATGTTCCCTGCCATGCAAAAACTCAAAAACAGCAGCACGAAATGCACTAGATTCAAGTTGCCTCGGTTTCCTTGCACAACAGGAACAGCACGCCTCCATCTCATCCATATATCGTTGATTTATTATTAACATTAAATTTTAATGTAACTCTCAGGGCAATCAAACCTACACAGCTACTACTCTTTCTATGGAGGAGATATTACAGAACCATAATAGAAAAAAAGAAGGGAAACGGGGAATGTGTCAAAGAGACAACGACCCAAAGGGGAGTAATAACAACTCAAAGCCCCCATAAGATCTCCAATGAACGGTTAGAAAACCCCACAACTAACGGCAGGTCGGAGTTGTCCCCTCAATAAAGAGGAATCAAGTTCAGCGAAATAAACATCATCCCAGACTCCTTATAGACATAAAGTAAACTAACTAGAAAACAGACAAGACACACAAAGGCTTAATAAATTTCCTGACTTAGGACAGGCGCATAAATCTGTTTTGCTTTCCTTTGGAATTTCGACCAAAGATGAAGACACCGATCTTCCTTCCTTGTACTGGGTACCAAAGTTACACAAATGCCCATACAAACAACGGTACATCGCTGGATCTTCAAATTGTTCTACAAAACCTCTTTCTAAGCTTTTAACTTCCATCTTGACAGCCGTAAAAGAGGGCCTTCAAAAATACTGTGAAACTAGCTTATCAAGAAGTGATGTAAATGAAATGTGGATATTAAAAAAACTCTAAAGATCTGCTTGACATCCTGAAATCTAGATCATTATTGCATTGCAACAGCATTAAAACATTTGACCTCCACACTTTATACTACCATTCCTCATGAACAACTAAAGTCTCGGCTGAAAGGTTTGATTCATAGATGTTTCTCACGTAAGAATGGTGAACGAAGATATAGGTACATTGTTGTAGGTAGAGAACAACTGAAATCTCGGCTGAAAGATATAATTCATAGATGTTTCTCCCGTAAGAACGGCGAACGAAGATATAAGTACAATATCATAGGCGAAGCATACTTTGTGAAATACGACTCAGAATCACTGTTTCTCCACTCTTATGAGGCTGAATCACTTGAAGTGCTTCTGCAATATAAAGACAAAAAACTGGCTCAGTCCTTTAATTTCAGCTTCCGTTATATAGATGATATTTTATCACTAAATAACCATCGCTTTGGTGATTTTCTTCATCTTATTTATCCAAAAGAGCTTGAAATTAAGGATATTACAAATACTTCTACATCGGCTTCGTTCCTTGACCTTCATCTTGAAATTGACATCAGAGGTGCATTACAATTACAAACTAGCCTGTATGACAAACGCGATGACTTCACTTTTCCAATAGTCAACTTCCCTTTTCTTTGTAGCAACATTCCAAAAGCACCAGCATAATGGGTTTACATCTTACAACTCATTCGCTCCTGAAGGGCTTGTGGTCGTTACAGTGACTTCCTTGATAGAGCTCAGTTGCTTACAAATAGACTACTTAGGCAAGGGTACGTTACAAAAACTTAAAATCATCACTTCAGAAGTTTAACGGTAGACATCACGATCTTGTGGATCACTATGGGATATCTGTTTCCCAGATGACAACAGATCTTTCCCTCTACAATTAACGTTTTTTTTCCTCTATCAGATTTGACTTTACTACCAAAGTTGACATGTTCAACACGGCGGGTGTCTTATAAGAAGCAGGAGATGCTTACTCTACCGGTACACCTGATCTCACCCATGGTTTTTATTGGGTCCGTTTTGTTCATCTGTATGTGTGTCTTCATTTTTCTTTTTTATCCCGTACTCAGGTGGTGTCCCTGTTTCTTAGTGTGTCCGATGTTGCCATTGTCCGTGGAATGTTCGTTCTTTTGTTGACGGTTCGGTTCTCACTTACTTTAATAGGATTTTGTTCCAACACTAACATATTTAACTAACACTTTTTAGGTATTGTCACAAATGTTTGAAAATTCTAAAGAGTATTTTGGATAGTAATTACTTTTTTTTTATATATTTCAAATTTCCAATAGTTCGTGTTGGAACATACAACTAATATTATCAAGGGCGAAAAATAAATTTTGCGGTGAAAAATTAATCCGTGAAAATATGTTTTAATTCTATTCATGCGCCCAATGATGGGGATAGCAGAAAAAAATTCTTTAAGGAAAAAATTATGACCTACATATTTATAGATGTGTTTTGTGGGGTTATAACTGTGTAATGGACAAAGCAGGATTCTCACTCTGAAAATCGAGAAGGAGAAATCACCAGAGTATGGGCCTGCCCCACGCTAAACAAAGAAAAGGGTCCCTTGCAAGGAGCTTACGTTCGGGCACCGGATACAAGCTGAGCAAGAAATCCAATCGACAATACCTCTCCTACGATTTGGTGAGGAAGTAAAAAAAAAATACCAGAGGGGCTAGGGGGTAAGAACGCAAAATTCCCCAATCCAAAACGGATTGGGAATTTTTTTTTTTTTTTTTTTTGGTCACTTGGCACTTTGATCTGGAGGGTTCGGGAATGAGCGGGGAGCGAGGCGCGAATGGAAGAACCCTCCCTACGGCGCATGCACATTCAATTCTTCACTAATGGGGACAGAAGGTCGACGAAGCTGATCCTTCTCATCGTAATAATTTTTGAGGCAGACTGCAGGATCTCCATCTGCTAGCTGGGACCTATAGGTTTTAGCTAATCGCACGGTATTTCGATGC
Organism: Modiolus philippinarum; assembly: GCA_002080025.1. Classification (NCBI taxonomy): domain Eukaryota; kingdom Metazoa; phylum Mollusca; class Bivalvia; order Mytilida; family Modiolidae; genus Modiolus; species Modiolus philippinarum. Next base: position 137,449 of record MJUU01017608.1, on the reverse strand, counting down.
TTCTTTTTCTTCTTGGCGATTCGACGTGATATCAAGGACAGGACCATATTTCCCATAGCACACAGACAGGCGAGGGAGCCAAGGGGAATGGATGCCACAGCACCCACACCGGTCAGAGCAAACCCCATCGTGCCACTGGTCAGCAATAGACTGCCCACGGAACACGCGCCTAGGGCAAAGGAGGCGACCTTATCCAGTCGGTTATAGATCTTCAAAGCATGCTCATATCTCTGGATTTCTGAGATGAGCTCCTCTTCCAGGCATTCGATATGACTGGCATCCACTTCGTCCATTTATCTAGAGGACCTAGAGAAGCATGACTAGCAGGGGGATACTCTTGAAGGGGCTATTAGGGCCAAGGATCAATCCACTACCATCGTAGAGCCGATTTCCACTCTTCAAATACAATCCATCACCGTAAGTATTGGGCAAAGTACTTGGGCTGAGATGCAGACCACGACCCTGAGGTTTAACACAGCATTCATTCCCACCCTTCTTGAGATATAATCCGGATCCCACAGCTTTTTGGATGGCTGCACTACCCAAACCGCTCAAGGCACCCACACCCAAAGCAGGCAACACGATTTTGGCTAGCATAGGTAGCGCAGCAGAGGCGAGACCTGCAAGCATGGGGAGAAATCCACCTTCCTTTACGTTATACCTCACCTGCTTCGGGCTCATCTCCAAGACCATACCACCCTTACCACTCTGCAAAAGCTTGGTGATGCGCTGGATCTGTCGTTGAGTGAGGAACATCTTTTGCCCACCAGATAGGTTGGCATGCTGCAATCGGACGCTCACGGGGCAACCCTTCTTTGCTGCACGCTGAATCTTCTCTGCCTGACCCTTCGTCAAGTTGAGACCATACTCTTGATAATCTATTTATTTATACCTCACGCAGATGAAAGCGAATGGTGAGATGCTCTCCTCGCAGATCGATGGGGCGACCGTCTTGATCGGTCAGGTAGGTTTGCATCTGATTGATGGTCTTCAAGGTCATTGGTAAGTAGATCAGATTCTTAGGGGTCTGGACGATCTTCATACCTGGATCGACCCCGGGAAAGAAACTATAGATGGTGGACTGCTGGGTGCCATCGACGTAGCTGCCTTGGATGATATCAATATTCACGAGGATGCTATTGATGCTGATGATATCAACGATATGCTCACCCTCCACGTATCCATTCGTGCGTCGGTCATAGGTATACGTTCGGGGATTGAATCCAAGCACCGTATTCAGACTATTGGGCACATTGAAATCCACTTGATAGCTTCTGGCGAGGGTGTGCGTTGCTCTCAGAGTCGCGCGATTGGCATCGAGAAGGATATTAGCCTTGTGCTTGCTGAGCTTCATTTGTCGCTGGATCTCATCATCGATTCCATAGGAGCCAGTGCTCAGGGTGATTGGAAACCAGTGAGCACCTTCGTCTGGGGAATAGCGGAAGGAATTATTTCCAGCATGGATATTGGGGATGGAGTAGTACGTCTCCAGATTCACGAGGGCCATCTCGTAAGATTTCTCCTCAAGCAGTCGGAGGGGTGGGTTGAAGCGAGTCAAAATCTGACTATCATCACCAGAGACGATGAAGGAGAACCCATGCTTGGGTTCGGTATTGGTTGCGATTTTTCGCAAAAGTGAATCGTTCATTTATTTACAGGTGGTGACGTAGAAAGCGGATACCAGTCTCTGCTTCCAATCTTCCAGGCCATCGTAGTGCTTCTGAAGGTTTTTGGCTTTCACCAGGATGGTGAAGACTTCGGCGGGTCGAATGGCAAACAGTAGCTGAATATGAATTTTGTCCATTTATTTACTGCAGAGCTCGGCTTTAGAAAACCACGCTCATCTTCTGGCCATCGGATTCGAATTGGAGGATGCGATCGGAGATGACCAAAGCGTAGGCTTGGGTATTGGCAGCGACGTTCTGATCGAATCTGACCTTGATATAGACGTCAATCGTCGAATTCTTAAGGCGCTCGCTCTGCTTGGAGACGTCAAAGACGAAGAGGGGATACATTCCGTAACGTCAGCAGGGGTGATGCCTGGATTGCTCACCAAATGATCCATGTTGAAGAATTTCCCGCGGAAATCGGCAGCTTCCTTATACAGCCTGGAGACCTTCTGATTCATGAAGGAGGCACGATGACCCACAGCAGGATATCTCTGAGAATTCAAAGTGACCCAGATATCATTCACGCGGCAATGGTCGAAGATGGCGGGAATAGCTTCTTAATCGTTACTCTTATCGGTCTGGAAGGCAACGATCAACCATCGGGGTCTTTCGGGGCTGCTTCGGGTGGAAAGGCGCCAGTTGAATTCACGACTTTCAAGGAAGCCATTCGAATCGCACTGCCTAATGCGGAAGCCAATATCTAGCTTCACTTGGTCTTATAGAGCTTCAGCTTCTGCTCGTCGGAAGGCATCACGTGGGGAATGAACCATGAGAGATTGCCGATGACGATCTTACCGGGATCGTTGATATTGGCAGCATCCCGGAAGATGGCGTCATTATCCGAGGCGCGGACGCGAGTGAGCTCATGCTTAAATCCATAGACCAGCTTTTCGTAGTCCTGGGCAAAGCCGAAGATATGCTTCAAAGGGATGGTGAAGGAGAAGGTTCCCTTATTGGCAGGCTTAGCGATGACGTAGGCCTTCCGCGCTGCAAATCCCAGATTCTCGGCAGCAGCCTCTGCAGAGGTATCCTTCACCCATAACTGCTTGGGACCCTGGGACTTGGAGAAATCGTCTGGATACCTGAGTAGACCCATCATGGTGGTGGCAACCCCTGGATCGTTCAAATGCTCGATCGTCTGCCCGGAAAGCTTGTAGCTGATGGATTTGAAGAGGAATATCATCGCATTATTGATGAGGGAGATGAGATTGGCATCGGCATAGGCCGACCCATCATTCTTCTGGAGCCTTCTTCTAGCAAGAGGTAGCTCTCGGAGGGATGAAGGAAAAGATCCTGCGACTCAATGCTGAGGCGGATCTCGGTGCCGGACCTATTCAGCTGCGTCCCGGTGATGGGATGGTATTCAAAGAATTCGTACTCATCGTCGAAAGTCAGTCCTTCGGTGATAGTAAGCATATCAGCCATCATATATTTATTTATAGCGCTGGACGAAGTCGAGGATGGTTGCGATACCACCACCCGAGATGAGATTATTGATCGTCATGAGATGGGCCTGCTGCTGAGGGGTCCTCATGGTCTTGGTGGCAGGTGCTGGTAACTTCTTGGGCTTCTTGCGAGTCACTCGATGAACGACGTGGTCTACTGCCTTCGTCGCTCCTTTATCCAATCCCTTGATGGCTGCATTGGAGGCGGCGCTCACGGCCTTGCTTCCCAACGTCTTCGCAGCAGAAGAGGTGAATACTCGTCCGGCCAGACTGGCGATGGTATCGAATGATCCTCGCCCACCGACTACATATCTCCGGCGATATCCGTGATTCACTTCTAAAGGCATTTATTTAGAGGAGCTTCCGATGCAGCGTCTGGTACTCTTTCCTGCTGATATGCTTGGCTTTCTTCATGGCGTCGAGGATGGCCACGATTTCATTTCGCACCCCATTATTCCCAGCCTTATAGGCAGCAGCGCAAAGATCGAGGCGATCCAGCAACTGGTCGAAGCATTTGGGAAGAAAGACTGTCTGGACCCACTCCCATACTTATCTTGTTTATAGAGGTACGAGACGATCTCCTTCCACTTCTTGCTTTTGCTAGCCTTGGGGGTCTGCGAGACTGCAGAATTACCTTGATACATGGCATTCGATGCTCGTAGGATATCACCATAGGTATTCAGGTCGTCCGCCTCGAAATCTTCGGGATGCTTCATGACCATGAGCTCCCATAGACCGGGGGTACCCCTATAGCGCTCGTCATCGACGATGATATCGTCACCATCGAAAGTGACGGGGAGACTTCCGATCATGATGGCGCCATCTTCCACTCGCAATCCAAAGGTATGATCGGCTTTGGGAGTCATACTGAGCTGAAGGCAATGGGTGGCTCTCGGACCGAGATTGGTAGTCAATGCTTGCCCGATGGGAAGTGGGTCGTCATCGCCTTCGGCAGCAGCAGGAGGAAGGGCAGGCATGGGGGCGGGTAGGGTGAGATCATCGATCTTTTTGGTGATCTGGGAAGCGGTCTCCTTTTGCGTCTCGACGACGGGCTTGAAGATCTTGGAAAGATCGCGACTGAGTCCGATCTTATCCAGGCGATGCTGCATATCATTAGCCTGAATATTACACTTGGTCTCCTGCAGGTCCCTAGCAAGCGCCTCACGCTGCTTAGGATCGGTAATCTTGATGAATGTCATTTTATTTATAGCATCGCGAACGCCCCTAGGCGATGGATTGAACGCCCCTAGGCGTTGAGAGGTGATGGATCGCACGCTATGAGGCGTTGGAGCATTTTGGGGAGCAGAAGACTTCCATCCTATGCGCGATTTTATGATCGTACTCCCTTTCCACTTTCACGCCCGACCAGAGGGTGGTAAATTTGGGCATGGTAATAATCTCTTGGCAGATACGGTCCAACGCCTAACCGCAAGCGATCGGAGATCCACACCGGCAGCATGCCGTGGGAAATAGCCTCGAATGCCTTTTGCAATTATCGCTTGGCACTATCGAAGGGTACGTGCATTGATGACCTCGAACCGTCTTGATGCAGCACTGGGGTCCGAGCGATGGCCGTCGGCGGGAATGAGAATCATAGGACCTTCCCTTGAAATCCAGGTCATTGATGCGATGAGAATACCTTTCGGCACCGCATCTGCTACAGTCATATCCCAGGATCTCATCGTTAATAAGCACTCTCTCCCAGTGGTGCTTGCAACCAGGGGGTGGTCGTGAGGGCTTGGGGCATTCCCTCTGATTTTCGAGGAAAAATTCCTCCATCATTTTTTATTTTATACTGGATAGAACTCATCCAGATTGCATCGATTCTTTCCATTCGTCTTGGGGCTCGTGAGATGGATGGTCATGAATCCGTGAGGCTTGCCCAAAGAGCGATTGCATAGGGTATCGAACTGAGCTGAGGTGAGATCGCTGCAATGGTCCCGACGAATATGATCACGATTCTTAGCATCCTGCTCGAAGAGTAAGATGAAGTTGGCATTCTCCCTGATCGATTGCCGAGGGAGCTTGAAGCTATTTTGGCAGAGGTAGAAGCAATCGACGTTATTATGGCGCCCACGCACGTAGTAATCTTCACACTTTCTCTGCTTGCTGAGCATCAAGTCGTCGAGACGTCGAGGTCGCGGGGGTCGGGTACGTCGGTCACCTGCTCGAAGAGGAAGGGCTCGATACCACTTGGTTTGGAAGGTGGCTTCATCGCATCCACCACGTCGATCAAGGAGTGTGGATAGCGATCCTTGATGGAAAGAAGCTCGTGGATATCATCTTTCGAAAATCCTTTCCCCAACCAGCAGCTGATAAATGGGCTGATGGAGCGATTTTCCAAAGACGTAGAGTCGATCGTAGTCGAGCCATCCGTCGCGCAGGAGGAGGTTATTCAGCAGCTTCGTCTTGCCGCAGTCCGATTTTCCGATGATCAGACCTCGGATGGATCGCTGCGGGAGGAGTAAGTGTTTATGCCTACCGGTGGTAGGCTCATCGTACGTAAGGTCTTCAACGTCCATTTATCTATATAAAATGGCAATGTTCTGCTTGAAATGCAAGAAGAAGACGGAGACGAAAGGCTTGAGCGAGGTGGTGGCAAGCAATGGGAGGCTGCGGAAGGTCGGAACCTGTGCCGTCTGCGGCTCCCAGAAATCCCAATTTATCACTGCGTCGGGCGCCAGGCTCTGGAATAAGATGCTCAATCGCTTGCCCGTGGAGATGCATTTACCAGGGCATAATTTCACCGGCCCCGGCACCAAGCTTCATAAGCTTCATAAGCGTCTGAAGGCAGACAGTACCCTCAAACCTTGGTCGATGCCCATCAATCGCGTGGATAAGGCCTATCATAACGATATCTGCTATGCTCAGCACCAGGATACGGCCGCTCGCAATTCCATCTGCGATAAGACCAAACTCAAGGAGCTGGATGGCATTCAGCAGCCCACGGCCCGCGAGCGTATGGAGCGAAGTATCGTCAGACCCATCATCGGCACCAAGGCACGATTTGGGCTTGGGATCAAGAAAAAAAAGTGCGATGGTCAGATGATCTAGCCGAAGAGCTGCATAAGCCAGTCAGACACAAATTCGAAAAGAGGCGCGTGGTGGTTGGTTGGGTGGATGAGACCTGGGCAGCTGATCTCGTAGATATGAGCGCCTTCTCCCGGGATAATCGAGGCTTTAATTTTCTCTTGAGCATCATCGACGTCTTCTCCAAGTATGGTTGGTTGGTGCCACTCAAAGATAAGAAAGGTGCGACTGTGCGAGATGCCTTCCGGATCGTCTTCAAGGATCGCAAGCCCGAGAAGCTATGGACGGATAGGGGCACGGAATTTTATAATCGTGAGATGAGGGATCTGCTGCAGAAGCATGGAACCGATCTCTACTCCACGGAGAATGAGGAGAAATCGAGCGTGTTGGAGCGCTGGAATCGTACCATGAAGGAGAAGATGTTCAAGTACTTCTCGACCAATAGCACACGCACCTACCTTCCCATCTTGGAGGATCTCGTCCGCCAGTATAATACCACCAAGCATGAGTCCCACCGATGCCAGCAAGAAAGAGCACGAGGCTAAGGTCTTTTGGAATCTTTACGGAGATCTCCTACCCATGAAGCCTCATCGATTCGACGTTGGCGATAAAGTCCGGATCATCAAGAAGAAGCGCACTTTCGAAAAGGGATATACTCCGCGCTTGACTGAGGAAGTCTTCACCATCTTTCAGACCCTAGCGACACAGCCACCAACCTATCGCCTCAAGGATTTTCACGATGAGGAGATCTAGGGATCCTTCTACGAGCAGGAGCTGCAGCGCACCGATCAGGAAGTCCTTCCCATCGAAGATATCCTACGGCGGCAACCAGGGGAGGGGTGAAGGAAATCTTCGTGAAGTGGTTGGGATATCCTTAGTCTTTCAATTCATGGGTCAAAGAGTCCGACTGGCAATAATCCCAATAGTCTTTCCGGTCCCTTGAAAGAGAGTGACCAGAAAGGCTGTGAAGCTATCCGTGGTGAGACGTGATCTTTATATCCATGGCTTCGATCCTTCCTTGCATCGCACTGACCGCCTCCTGCCAATTTTTAGCATACCATCCCTTGGTGACCGGCTCGTCTGCTCGGGTCCCTTCTGGCAGATTGAGGATCGCATGCCCTTACATATCGATATCCCCTTCCATCTTACCACCTGCTATGGGTAGGCACTTTGCCATATATTTCTCAATGCGGTCGAAGCGTTTCTTTTCTTCCTCGAGAGCTTTCTGGGTAGCACCAAGCTCAGCCTTTAGGTCATTGATACTTTTCATACTTTCTTTCAGCTGCTGAGTGACCCATTTCTTCGTCACGGCGTCCGAGCTATCCCGCGGTAATCCAAGACTGGTGATGCGATGATCGCTCATATTGAGATCCTGAAGCATCCGCCATACTGGCATGCACTTCCTCGAGTGAGATCCAAATTTATCCATTTATCTATAGGTCGAAGATGACCTTCTCGAGCGTCCGACCTTCCGAAAGAAGCTTCAAGACGTGCAAGCAAAAGTGCCTACAGACCACTGCTGCGCCGCTGGATTTCATCGGTATTATATCGAATCTCCGGCCGCAGATAGTCGACGATCTCGTTGGGTGGGGGTAGGCCGTAGGGATCGAAGTAAACTTTGAGTCCTCCATGCTTATGCCAGCACGTCCAGTGCGTGCCAGGGCCATCGCGATCGTCCTGATTTAGGATGCCGCATTCGATGGGGCATGGGGTGGGTGGTAAGGCATTGCGCATGAATACCCCTCTGAAATGGGGGATATGAAGATATTTGGCAGCTTCCTCCAAATCTAGATTCGAGAATGGTTTGTGGGGGAGGAGGATGCTGTGCACTCGTATGTTGCTCATTTATCTAAGTATGGTCAGTCTAGATGGGCACCCGCACCCGTCAGAGCCTACTAAGGAGGGATGGGCATCCGCACCCGTCAGAGTCTGCTAAGTGCAGAGGGGCTTAGCCATGGGTGATTCAATAGTGTCCCGGGGCAAGGGTGCTGATGCCATCGGGGAGGATGTGACGATTATCGTCTTTGGCGGAGATAGCGATCTTGATGATCTGCTCGGCGTAGATCTGATGGAGATGGCTCCGGAGGATATTCATCGGTCGATGGATTTCTTGCTGAGTGGTGGGGCATTGCTTGTAGTCCTCGAAGGCGATGCTGCGCTCGCGGACGCTCTTGGTGACTCCCTTCGCCTTCTTGGTGATCTCACCATCATCCACCTTGAAAGAGTATAGCTTCGCTCGGAGCCCCACGAATTCGGTCATAGCCTTGCCAGCGCATTCGTCCTTGAATTTTCCGAGGATCTTTTTATTCACGCCAGCGGGGATGCCAGAGAAATGCTCGTCCGGGTAGTTGGACGTATCGAATTTTTCCTGAACGTGTGGAGCGATATCCTGGTAGAAGTCGTCGGTCTGGATCTCATAGGCCAAGCTGTCTGTGTCGGTGAAGAGAAGCCGGGCCTTATCACCGTTCGTACTCCTCATGAATCCATAGTGGAAATCATACATGGGAAGCTTCGAAATATCCAAGATGCAGGCTCCTAGATAGACTGGCTTATCGAATTTCAGCTTGGTCTTCTTCATGTGGACGGCTGCTAGATTCTCGGTGAAGACCACCCGACGTTCGAAGTTGGGCTTGGCCACGAGCTTCAAGGCCTGCTTCTCGGTGGTGACCAACCTGACGTCTACACGCTTCCGGATATTCTCCATGGTCTTGCCAAAGACTGAGTTGACCATGAGCTTGAAGAAATCCTTCTCGGAGTCGGTCTTGGCCTTGGCGCGAAGAGCGGTATTCAGATCCACGTAGTGCTTGAGCCATGGGGATTGTCTGAACCTGATGATCCGATAGCATTTCGTAAGCTTCATACCCAAATACATCTTGAGATTTCGATAGTGGAGGGTATATTTTTCACGCTTGCCTAGATGCGGCACGAGCTTGCGGACTTTGTCAATCTCCACGGTCTCGGGCGCGAGAGGGTAGTCGTTGTGGGCGTCGTGAAGATCCTGAGGATATTCGAGATCGCATTCTACCATGGCGCCATATTCGTGGTCGTCGGGGTATTCCAAGATCTCATCGATCTTCTCTGGCTCGATCCATTCGAAATCTCCCTTGGGGAGAGGCTGCGTCATCGCCCACCCGTTGAGGTTATTGGCGTCGAGGTAGGTGAGATGCTTGGTTGGCTGAGAGGCGTCGTAGTCGGTCATGTAGGGATTATCAGCCTTGCCGTAGCGGTGGGAGATCATGGGGACTCCTCCTCTGGTCGCCTGTTCGAACATCAGCAGCATATCTGGATCGGAAAGAATGCTTTATAATATTTGATGAATGCTGTAATAGATTTATACCTACTAAAATTATTACTGTTCGTCCTAGAATATTGAAAGCAGTGCCTGTTTCTGTGTCTAAACCCTTAACAAGCTGTTCAATCTATCACTTAATCAAAAAGTAGTGCCATCACTGTGGAAGGTGGCTCATGTGAACCCAATATTAAAGGGTAAAGGTAGTCCACACTCTCCACAGAACTATCGTCCAATATCTGTTACCAGTGTAGTTGGTAAATTAATGGAGAAAATTTTATTTAAACATCTATTCAATTATATGAAGGAAAACAATCTTCTCTCTAGATTTCAGTCTGGTTTTCAACCAAATGATTCCATAATTAATCAGCTTGTTGAAATTTACCATACAATTATTAGTAATATGGATAGAGGGAAAGATGTCAGATTTATCTTCTGTGATATATATTTAAGGCATTTGACAAAGTTTGGCATAAAGGTCTTATTCTTAAATTAAAACAATGTGGAATCAATAACCAATTATTATCATGGATAGAAAGTTATTTGTCTGATAGACAACAAAAAGTTGTTACTGAAGGTTTTGCTTCTTCATTGAAAGGTATTCATGCAGATGTTCCACAAGGGTCTGTTCTTGGTCCTTTTCTATTTCTAGTATATATAAACGATATAGTTGACAATATTAATAATAATATTCGCCTTTTTGCAGACGATACTTCTCTGTTTGTGATTGTTGACAACAACCTTGATGAAGCAGCAATTTCATTAACAAATGATCTTGATATTGTTTCTAAATGTTCCAAAAACTGGGCTGTTCAGTTTAACTCTGAAAAAACCAAAAGTATAGTTTTTACTCGAAAGTCTAGCGTCCATCCTCCAGTTCATTTTGGACTTAATGGTAACATTATTGTTGAAACTGACAATCATTGTCATCTTGGTTTAACATTACAGTCTGCTGGCACGTGGAAAATTCATATTGATAACATCTACAAAAAAGCTTGTTCTCGTATCAACATTCTGCGTAGCTTAAAGTATTTGCTGGACAGGAAATCGTTAATTTGTGTCTACTTTGCTTTTATTCGACCTATCTTTGAATATAGTGATGTTGTTTGGGACAATTGTTCACAAACTGAATCTGATCTCTTTGAAAGTGTACAAGCTGAGGCAGCTCGAATTATAACTGGGTTAAGAAGAAATTCATCTAAACAAAAATTATATAAGGAGCTTGGTTGGGAAACTCTTAGTAACATAAGAAGGAATCACAAACTTATCTTATTTTTCAAGATATTAAATGGCTTAACTCCTTCTTACTTATTTGATATTGTTCAACCCTATTTACCAAGAGAAACATCATACAACCTCAGAAATGAAGACACAACTTTTCGTCCTCCTTTTTCTAGAACTACTTCCTTTTATAATAGTTTTTTCCCATCTACTGTGAGACTGTGGAATACCTTGCCTTTGAATATTAGAGAGTCCCCGAACTTAAATATATTTAAGTGTAGACTTTTTAAACATTATAATTCTTCAGTCTCTTTGAAGTATTATAACTTTGGTCGTCGGGCCGAAAATATTTTACATTGTCAACTTCGGAATGAGGCTAGTAACCTTAAAGTTCATCTACATAGTCACTTCCTCTCTGAAAATACAAATTGTCCGAATTGTAGTAATGACTATGAGGACAATTTTCACTTTTTTATGAATTGTCCAAAATTTATTGAACAACATTTAAAAATGTTTCACTCTATTCAACAATTACTTCACAACAATGATATAGATACAGACATCACTGTGGACTTACTCCTTTATGGTAACAGAAACTATTCTATTGACTTGAATATACAAATATTTGAATATGTTAAAAAATACATTAATGACACTCACAGATTTGCTTAAAAGTTATTTTTGCTGTGTTTGTTTATTTTGCATGATTTATTGCTTTTTTGTATGTAAAGTTAATTCATTTAGTTCTTTATTATTATTTCTTTTTTCATGTTAAAAAAAAACAAATATTGATCTCCTTAAATTATGGTGCCATTGCATGTCATAAGGTAATTTCTTTTACTTGTGATATTATTATAATTTATGAAGAGAGTAACTTGTGATTCTATTCATGGTTTTCAAAAATAAAACAAAAAAAAAACCAAAAAAAACTTGATAATTGGGGCTATTTTGCTGAATTTTTTTTAATTGATTACTCAATTATTTAAACCCCCATTCTACTTCTATTCTACTCTCATTATTTGATTATCATATTTTGTGATAAATGTAAATTACTAAAGCTTACCATATTTTTAATTAACCCTATTTTTCAAGTACTAACTTAATTAGTGATAAGTATTTGATTACCTGATTCCTCGAGACCTCCATGAGGAGCCTCACAAGTGTTCATCTTTGTAAATTTTCCTGCTTGTATTTATGTTTTTGTTTACATCTAAATTTGTACAATGTATACCTTTTGCATGTATTATGGGAGCGGGCTTGTATAGGCTTTGCCTGTTGCCCAATTCCTTTCTTTAATGAATAAAATAAGTTTAAAATCATAAATCGGAAAGAAGCTCCAATCTTTGCCCAGTAGTTTTGAAGGCGGCGTCGTAGGACAATCCAGGTGATGTGAAGTAGTTGGCAGGATCAAGCCCATAGTGAGTCTGACAGATATCCCTGAAATTCTCGAAGATGTCCGCCAGCAGCAAGACGTCGGTTTCTAGGTAAAGATCATGGTAGTCGCGCAGAGTCTTGCACTCGAAGGTCTCCCAGACCCTCTGAGCGTGCGCGTAGTCTTCATTGGTGATGCTCTCCCCGGAGAAGGCTTCCTTAGGTGGGAGCTGAGTCTCTTCCATCTTAGCCTCCCCATCCATATAACCGTAGGGAAATACCCCCTTGCTGATCATCAGCTCGTGGCGATCGCCAAATCTTGCTTTCACGGTCTTGAATTGGTCGGGGGTGAGGTTCTTGGCTAGCTTATCCAGCGAGCCGAGTAAGAAGCGCATCGAATCGATGAATCTCATTTCTAGATCCCCACCTTCTTGGAAACGCTAATATATTTCTCATCGGTATTGGGGATGCAGCTGATCTTACCCTCAGAGAATCCAAGCTCCTTGACGAAGATGTGGGAATCATACCCACTCAAGTTGTGGAAGAAGATGGGGACGTGCTTCGGGAGCTGAAAGTCTAGATTGCACTCGTTGTGTGCTGCGGCACGATATTTCCCAGTAAGATGGTCGTGGTCCCGAACCTTATCCAATCCCAATTCACCAGTGCGTGCTTTCTTTAAAGCTCTCCTTATCGTCGTCAGTCATCACCATCGGCTTGTTCTCCTTGTATAGCTTACCGATGGCTCGCACTTCCTCTTCAATGCACTCCACGAATTTATTGGCCGCATTCTCCCCGCAGTAGACGATCGGATCTTTGTAGTCCCCGTGAGCATATTTCACGTAATAGCAGAATCCTGAGGGGCGCTGAAGTTGGTAGGCATAGAGGAGATCTATGTGGGTGGTATTCTTGGATATCCTGAGGGGATAGATCGGAATATCCTCTTCTCCATTCTCTCCCTTCTTTACGCCATCGAAGCCATAGACGTTGACGTTGATGGAGGGATTCTGTCTCTCGAATTTATCGATCGCCTTGAGCGAGACTGGAAAGTCGATGCCTTCGAATTTTAGCTCATCTTCCCATTTCTTGTACTGAGATACGCGGTTGGTGGATTTCTGGATTTCTGGTCGACTTCCTCATGATGGAGAGCCGCCAGCATTGCCCACTGGAAGCAGCGATCGTCTTCATTTTATCACATTGATGATCGCCTTCTTTTTCGCGAGAGCCAATGGGGTGGGTATGAAGGAGCCCCCCTTGAGTGGCTTGAATTGGTTGAGGTGGATTTCTAGCTTCACGACGTGCCCAAAAGTCCATCCGCTCCCTTCCCGCATGTACTTAGCCATATTTTCCTTGATCTTCTCCATCATGTAGGCAATCTCAAAATCGAGGTCGGATGACTGGGTGAGGGTAGCAAGAGCTGATCGGAAGTAAGGGGTGATGTAGATATTTTCTCCGGTCGCGGGGTTGGTCTTCACCATTTCTGATATGAACTAAGTGTACCTTCAATCCCTTCTTTTTGGCGAGAGCATCTGAGATGGTGGTGAAGATCGTGTTCCGACTTACTTTGAGATATGTGGTTACGTCATGCGACTTCACGGGTTCAATGGTGACCGTGCCAAATACACCATTCAGCGCTTGACGCCTACCGGTGACCTTGATCTCATCCTCGACTGGAGCATTTCTGATATCTTCTTCAACCAGCTGAATTAGATCCTCTCTCTTGAGGCGGGAGGACTTGGTGAGGCCACGATTCTTGGCGATTGCTTTCAGCTGCTTCTTGCTGAAGACTTCCTTACGGGTAAATTTACGGGCGGTTTTCTCCTCGATGAGCTTCACCAAGGCCTCCTTACTTTTCCTGCTGATCCCCCTCAGACCCTCATTCTTAGCTTTTTGACGGAGGGTCTTCATGGTCTCTTCAATCACCATCTTACCCTCGACGGGGATGGTCTCCTCTTCTTTCGTCTCGCGTGGTTGCCTATCATGTCTCCAGCAGAGACCATCCTTCCCGGGCTTGCTCTTGCAGAACCCCCCTCTTCCTCTTGAGTGGGTAGCCGCAGATGGTCTTCAGCTCCCTTGGTTGATGCTCAAATCGCTGGACTTCACAATTTTTACACTGCTGGGTGTGCTCATCCATCTTCACCAGGTTGGGGGCATTGCAGCACTGATGCTGCTTTTGGGGGGTGGGGGTACTATCTTCCAAATCTTCTTCGTTCTCCAGAAAGAAATCCTGGAACTGATCCATCTTATTTCTTCTGGATGCCATATCTTTATTTATTTCAATCTCGGACGTAGGCACACCTCTCTTTAAGGTGTCCTGTAGAGACTGACTTATGCTCCGTGCGAAAGACATAATTCTTGTATTTACCCTATGATCAATAGGAATACCGTCCGTTTGCATTTTGCCCTCGAGGTAGGGATTTTTATGCAGGATTTGCATGAGTGCGGCAGAATCTGCCTTTTGGTACTACTTGTTTCTTCTACCGGATTTGACATTACTACCGGATTTGACATGTTCAACACGGCGGGTGTCTTATAAAAAGCAGGAGATGCTAACTCTACCGGTGCACCTGATCTCTCCCATGGTTTTTTATTGGGTCCGTATTGTTCATCTTTGTGTGTGTGTGTGTCTTCATTTTTCTTTTCTGTGCCGTACCCATTTTGTGTCTCTGTTCCCCCCCCCTTTTTTTGTTTCTGGTGTTGCCATTGTCCTTGGATTGTTCGTTTTTGGATTGACGGTTTGGTTCTCACTTTTTTACTACCACTGAACCGATGCCTCTGCTGGTGGACAACTTGTCCCCGAGGGCATCATCAACTCAGTAGCTTATTTTACTTAAGCATGAAATTGAGAAACAACAAGACCATACTGGCTGGGGCGTCGCCCAGTATAAAAAGACCCCAACCTGATGATATTATGGACACGGTATCATCTTGTAAGGCATTTGTCCAACCAAACAATGTCAATAATACCAATTCATACGTAGCATCAAATGACCCACGTTTCCAGTATAAAAATTCTGACTTAGAGCCAAAAGTTCATCCATGCTCCGTTCAATTACAGGACATCTTAAATTATAATGATGATGAACAACATTGTACTATCTCAAAATGTAAGATTAAAAACTGTAAAACATGTGCAATTTTGATAACGAATACGTTCTTTACTAGTAATTTGACAAATAAGACGTATCATACCAGAAGCTATGACGATCTTAATTGTGCTTCTAAAAATCTTCTCTACGGTATAGAATGTAATTTATGTGGCCTTATTTATGTCGGAGAAACTAAAGGGAGACTGAACGAACGAATGAACGGACATAAATCGGGTATCACTACGATGAAATTTCCAACTATTTACCAACATTTCAATCAACCCGATCATTCTATTCTCTCCATGAAAGTACGTATTCTAAAAAAAATTTACCCTCCTACGAACAATCCTAACCTAAGTACACCTCTTCGTAGACAAAGAGAAGAATACTGGATACGCAAATTAGGAACGGCAATACCGTATGGTTGTACCTACAAAATTGACAGTATAGGTAATTTATCAAGCCCGAAATGCAATGATATAAATGTGATGCGCATTTTTGATAACAATCCTAGACGAAAACGAAGCCATCGCAATTATACATCGCCACATTTCATGATGTAATTATACAAGGCCTACTTCCTTTCGTTAGTAAACCTTTAGGATTGCATCACATTCGTACAAAACTTTATTCTTTACCACTTACTTAATTGGATTATCTGTATAAAACTACTTTAGAAAATACCTGCACTGATCAGTCCTCATCTTTATACATTTTAGACGCTGTTATACTTGATATTGGTCTACATAGGTTATTCAACCCTGTTAAAGAACGCGCCGTTCATTTCTACCCATCAAATTTTCCAATAAGGGTTTGGATGCTATTAACTTGGCCAATATCTTGCATCACAAAAATGTAAAAAACAACCCATATTTCAAACACACATCAGTCCCGATCATTTCGTACACCTATACTTCACCAATCGCGTCTAAAATTTTCAACCATAAACGTGTATTGCAAAACCTTACCACCGACGACCTCAAGTCTAAACCACCCGATTGTTCATGTTCTGATTCACCATACAGATATAGTCCCTGTGGTCACGTTTTAACGGGAGATTTGAGTATCATTGAAAACAAGTCTCCCCGTGATGTCCTTGCAAAAGGGCCTAAATTCCGTGAACCACGTTCCATCAATTGGGAACAAAATTTCAAACTTCTTATGGATGCTGTAGAGGACTACGCCAGAAAATGGATTAAGCGTGAACAAGATGAAGGCCTTGTTTTCCTTTCGGAATGGATTAAGGTTGTGAGGTCGATGATTCTTAAACGAATCAATCAGCTACGAGGGTCAATGAGAACTAAAGTATCATCAATTTTCAAAAATGCTGATGTGGCCAGTTACTTGTCCTCCATTCATGACAAATATGTCGTCGGTCCTGCCGATAAGGCCCCAAATAATATCATTTTTATTTGCAAAAATCATTATATAAATTGTTTATAGAAAGAACTAGGCATTGATAATTCCAACGGCAATCCAACTTACGCAGCTACGGGATTTCCACCAAGGATAAAGAACAGATCTCCTCTCTTTGTACTGGGTACCTAAATTACATAAATGCCCATACAAAGAACGATACATCGCTGGATCTGCCAAATGCTCTACAAAACCTATATCTAAATTGCTAACCTCCATCTTGACAGCTTTTAAAGAGGGCCTTCAAAAATACTGGTACTTGCTTTTTAAGAAGCGGTGAAAATGAAATGTGGATTTTGAAAAACTCCAAAGATCTACTTGACATCTTAAACTCTAGATCATTATCACACTGTAACAGCATTTAAACTTTCGACTTCTTCACACTTTACACTACTATTCCTCATGAACAACTAAAATCTCGGCTGAAAGGTTTGATTCATAGATGTTTCTCACGTAAGAACGGTGAACGAAGATATAGGTACATTGTTGTAGATAGAGAACAAGCCTACTTTGTGAAAAATGACTCCGAATCGGTGAAAAATATACAGCGGAAGAAGTGATTAAAATGTTAGAGTTTCTGATCGACAATATATTTGTCCAGTTTGGAGAACTTGTTTTTCAACAGACTATCGGAATTCCTATCGGCACAAACTGTGCGCCTCTCCTAGCCGATCTGTTTCTTTTTTCATGAAGCTGAATTCATCGAAGGGCTTCTTCAAAATAAAGATTAAAAACTGGCACAATCCTCCAATTTTAGCTTCCGTTATATAGATGATATTTTGTCGCTAAACAACCCTCGCTTTGGTGATTTTTTTCATTTGATCTATCCAAAAGAGCTCGAAATTAAGGATACCACAGACACTTCTACATCAGCCTCGTTCCTTGATCTTCACCTTGAAATTGACAATAGAGGGAGACTTCAAACTAAGCTGTACGACAAACGCGATGACTTCACCTTTCCAATAGTGAACTCCCCTTATCTTTGTAGCAACATCCCAACAGCGCCGGCATATGGAGTTTACATCTCCCAGCTCATTCGCTATTCAAGAGCCTGTGTTCGATACAGTGACTTCCTTGATAGAGCCCGGTTGCTCACAAATAGGCTACTTCAACAAGGGTATGTTACCCAAAACTTGAAGTCATCCCTCCAGAAGTTTTACGGACGACATCACCATCTTGTGGACCGCTATGGGATATCTGTTTCCCACATGACAACATATCTTTCCCTTTAAAACTTAATTGTTTCCTCTACCGGATTTGACATGTTCAACACGGCGGGTGTCTTATAAGAAGCAGGAGATGCTAACTCTACCGGTGCACCTGATCTCACCCATGGTTTTTTATTGGGTCCGTGTTGTTCATCTTTGTGTGTGTGTGTCTTCATTTTTCTTTTCTGTGCCGTACCCATGTTTTGTCTCTGTTTTTCCCCCCTTTTTTTGTTTCTGGTGTTGCCATTGTCCTTGGATTGTTCGCTTTTGGATTGACGGTTCGGTTCTCACTTACTCAACCTTTATAATTGCAAAAATGTATATTCATTTATTTCAAGAATAGATAATCAATTAGATTCAACTAATAAGACACAAAATATTGTAATAGAGGAAAGCCACATAATATTAGGTTTCTTTGAAGCCTCAAAAAGTGAGAATGTATTTGTTAATATTGTTCTACCTGTGGCTAAATGGGCTAAAATAGAATTGGAAAATAAGAAATTTAATTTAAATGATATTAGCTGTATGTTCCATCTTGCTTGTCCTTGATTTCTTTATATACCTTAGTATTGTCCGGATATAAATATGCGGTTGAATTTATGCAATTTGGCATATAATTTATGTATATTACAAATATTATGGGTCCAAGTATACTACCCTGCAGTGTGCCACTAGTCACTTGTTGGTTCTTCGATTCTGACCCATTACCTATTACTTTTTGCATTGTGTCCTTCAGGAAGCTATCTACCCAGTTTATAACGGTTTTGTCAACAAATGCCGTAAAGGAGATGGCTCAGTAAGTATGAAAACGTCCTGTTATTTTCATCAATAACCATATTAATTTACCTTGCTTTACATTTTTTTATATTCAGTTGTTGCATTGCAGATGCGAAAGAAGAATAACAACAAAACGAAATTGTTGATTTATATACTACAGAAACGTATACCATGCGCCAACTTGGATTTTATCGAAAAAGCCCAACAGAACCAATTTTATGGAATGCTCCAACAAACGAAGCAAACGAAAAAATAAATGACAATATTAAGTGGTTTGTTTATTCCAAACATTAACAAAAATTAGACATCATAAACATTGTTAATAAAACAAGAAGTACAAAAGTTGTAACATCTTTAATATTGTTAATGTGACCTTTCTACGTATAAGGATAGATTGTGGCTAATTTTCAAATTTACAAAGTCAAGTATTTCTTGAATTTCAAAGTACTTTCCTAGTTATGTATCGATAAGTTTCATTCGTTAAAATTTTATTTTTTTAATGTAATTGTGAAAAAACAAGTTATTTTATCACATCAGTTCATAAATGATTTTCTCCACGATTATTGCATTGGAAACCTGTGTTCAATTTATTCCTTTGTATTAACTTATTTATCAAAATGCCCACATATTGGTGTTCATATTTGTATTTATTTATGTATCAAGTCATATATTTCAATCCACATGCAACTAAAACGGATATTTTACTTTTATACTAGTTTTCAAGAATTGGGGACGTAGCATTTGATTTTACATGATTTCATATATACATTTGTAATTTGTACCAATTTATTCTACATACCAAAAACACATATCTTACTTTCATTCTTGTTTTCAAGCATGTGTTATAAGATATAAAAATACCAAAGTTGCAAAACATTAGTTTTTCCACTCAACTTTGGACAACTTTTTGTAAAAAAAGGGCTCCCTCTGGGATTATTCCCTCTTATCATCTGTGTTATTCTTTGAGAATTTTTCATGATATGTTGTTAGGAAAAATCATTAAGTGATTGCACAAAAGCATTTTTTTTCAAAATTTTTATATTTTAATATGCAAATTAGGCATAACATTTATCCATCATGCAACTTATTTACACGAATATTTTATTTTTATGCCAGGCTTCAATCATTTCTTTGCAAAACATTTAGGACTCCTACTAGGATGTTTTTGATTTTACATGATAACAACATAATATGATGTTACAACTAACCCTACTTGTACTGAACACAAAGATCTTACTTTTATACTATTCTTCAAGCTTGTGTTGCAAGAAACATTAGAGATTTTCACTGTTCCACTCAAATATAGCATTTAATTTTACATGATTTTTACATATTATTATGTTGTGAATTTGTTTGTTTGTCTTGATAGATATGAAATTTACATAATGCTAGTACATTTTATATCTTTGTTCTTTTTATGTGCTGTTTACGCCTCCCTTCTGTGTTCAGTAGTGCATATCGTTAAATCTGCCAATAGAATTTTTATAACATAGGGAAGTTAACTAATACAGTTATTGTAATCTCTTGAAAAGGGTCGTGCGCAATTAATTTAATAATTGTACTACTGTTACACAATATTTGATATAAAAAAACTAAAATGCCTTTTCCGTAGTATCAAGGGAGTTTTGGGTGCCTCAAACATCGATTAGCTGGTTTAAATAATGACGGTATCAAGTCCTGTTGTTGTAAGTTCTTATCGTTGTTTACATTAGTATTTTGTCATGGTTTCTGTTTTTGTGGAGTTCACTGGGGGGATGTGGGATGTAATTAAATTTTTTAATAATTTAATGTATTTCTGTTGTCTTTTTGTCTTTTTGTTTT
>MJUU01017608.1:98519-116932 GCA_002080025.1 Modiolus philippinarum | reverse complement strand
TATATATATATGGGCAAAATACAAAAAATACCAAAGTTGCATAAAACAGTAAATTTCGTTATGCTGTACACAAATCATGAAGCCTAACATTTCATTTTTACGTTTATGCCTTTTTTATAACAATATTTTCATTTTGAAAATAAGGTTATATATATGCTTGACAGTATTTCGATGAAGTATAGGTCCTCCCGCTTCTGCTTACGTTTGAATGACAATGAAATACCGAGACTATATGTTGAATTAATTTTCTATGCATTGCTATCTTGTTACGAGCACTCAGTTTCCCACTTATGTGTGTGCGTGCTCAATCGTCATGTTATTCTGTGCAATTTTTGAAGAACAGAGACATATGGAAAGCCGTTGTGGTATTTATTCGTTATTTATTGATATCTATAAATGAATTATAGATATTAGATATTAATAAATAATTTATAGATATCAATAAATCACTTATAAATATCAATAAATCATTTACAGATATTAATAAATAGTGCGATTTATTAATATCTATAATTCATTTTTTAATATCTATAATTCGGTTATTGATATTTATAATGCGACACTAATTATATATATCTATAATTCATTTTTTAATATCTATAATTCAAATCTCCATGATTCGATTTATTGATATCTATAATTCAAATCTCCATAATTCGATTTATTGATATCTATAATTCAAATCTCCATAAATCGCCCCTGTGACACTGATCAGTTATTCTATTAATTATTGTATATTAAATGAAGAGTTCATCTGACTCGAATTATTTTTTAATATCTATAATTCAATTCTAATATCCATAAATTGCCTCTGTGACACTGATCAGTTTTCACAAAGTAAAAAGTAAAAACGTAAAGAGTTCAATTGACCTCGGCTTTTTAAATGTCCATAAATCGCCTCCGCGACACTGATTGTTACCCGTATTACTTTAAACGCATAAGAGGCAATGAATTCAATAATCATTTATGTTTTAATATCTAGCGAACAGTTGTGCTTTGAATAATTTGAGAAACTATTTAAATATGTAACTAAATATATATATTGTGTACGCCTTTTAAAAGAAATACAAAACATAACAATAAAGTGTCACTAGAAGCTCTCAAGAGCCTGTATAGCTTACCTGGTCCATGACTGACATAAACTGCAGCCCAAATTACCTCCACGTAAAATGTCTCATTTTTTTCTAGAAGTTTCAAAGGAGATCTTTGAACATGTTTTCCCATAGGGTCCAATGTTAAACTATATTCCTGGCTGGCGGCCATCTTGGATGAGGTAGAGACTTGGCAGAAATATTTTGAAAGAATACCACTAAAGGCCTATTGTGACCAAGCTTGATTGCAACTGACCAAGTAGGTCTTTGAATGTGTTTTCCTCATATGCTCCAATGTTAAGCTATGTACACCGCTGGCAGCCATCATGCAATAGATGTGGACTTACTAGACAAATTCTTCAATGGCGACCAACTATGGACAGTTTTCACCAAGTATGGTTCCAATTGGGCAAGTAGGTTCAGTGGTTGCCATGGTAATTAGCTCCACTATCCATTACAACCCATTTCAGATCACCCTTCAAAAAAAATGGGCAGGAGTTCTCCTTATAATCCAGGTTATACATATTGCTGAAATCAAAACATTCCAAGTCCTCCTTTAAAAAAAATTCAACAGGGGTTTCCCTTATAATCTAGTTTATACATATTTCTGAAAATGTGAAGAAAAATGTAGCAGAATACTTTTTTCAAAGATTCAGTGTTCTGGTTTGGTTTCCATGGCAAGTGAAAGCTCAACTATCCATTACGACCCATTTCAGACCACCTTTCAAAACAATTTGGGCAGGGGTTCCCCTTATAATCCAGGTAATATGCATTGCTGAAATCAAAGCATTCCAAATTCCCTTTTAAAAAAACAAAATAAAAATGACAGGGGTTCCGCTTATAATCTATTTTATACATATTTCTGAAATTGTGAAGAAAAATATGAAGTGGAAAACATTTTTCAAATATTCAGTGTTCTGGTTTGGTTTATATGGCAACTGAAAACTTCACTACCCATTTCAGAAAACCATTCAAAAAAATTTTGGCAGGGGTTCCCCTTATTATCTAGGCAATTCATATTGCTAAAATCAATTATTAATCTTTGAGTTTCATGAAATTTACAAAAATTAGGATACACATATGCATTTTTCTACATCTAAGATTTTATTTCAACTGGACATTGCAGAGGACTTTTAAAAAAATTGAATACTTCTTCAAATTAAATTTATTACCGCCCTTTTTTAATTTTGACTTTTCATTATATCTACCAGGCCAAGTTTTTACAAGGGCTTATTCAAATAGCCCAGTCCTTTAATTTCAGCTTCCGCTACATAGACGATGTACTTTCTTTTAATAATCCTAAATTTAAGGAGTATTTACATCAGATCTATCCCAATGAGCTTGAGATTAAAGAAACAACTGAAACACCTACTTCAGCTTCGTACCTAGATCTTTTATTGTATATTGACGAAGATGGACGTTTGAAATCTAAGCTATATGACAAGCGTGATGATTTTAATTTCCCAATTGTGAACTTTCCCTTTCTGAAAGGCAATATACCTACCTCTCCAGCCTATGGAGTGTACATTTCACAGTTGTTTCGTTACTGTCGAGCGTGTAGTCTGTACAGTGATTTTTTTAACAGAGCTAAAACGTTGTCCCAAAAGCTGCTTAGTCAGGGATTTGTTCAACCTATGTTAATTTCACCCCTCAAGAATTTCTATGGCCGTCACCATAACATCATTGAAAGATATGACGTGTCAGTATCTCAAATGAAAGTGGACATTTTCAGCTAGTGTTATGTGGCAGAAACGACCAATGAATTATTGTAAATTGTAAAGTCAGCATAGATAAAACAAAATTGGCTCAAAATTAACTTTTAATTATATCAAAAATAATAATTTTACAAATTAATACTCTATATGACTTATCTGACAATAATGAAGTCCAAGTAAATATCCAAATGAATAGTTCACTTAATTCCACCAATAAATGTCCAATAGAATAATCCTTATTATCCTCACTAAATAGTTGATAATAGATTCACAACAATTGATGTCGATTTCCAATACAAAAGATGTGCGTGATAACCCTGTATAAACTAATTAATCCTTTAAAAACTTAATAAACTGGCTGCCTTCACCCTTTTCAGCTACCTCATATAAATACATTTATTATTTCTAGAAAAATCTATCCACAAGATATAACTAGAACATTCTAATCAACTGACAATCACATGACTAGAATGATTATGTAAGGAAAACCTCTAGAAAATTCTATGTGTTAAATATTAAATTTAAATTCTAGAAATTTCTATATGTACTAAGGTGTAATAACCTTGACCATTGTTTATTGTGAACAAGTTACATAACTAGGCCAAACAAATTACATAATATTAAGGCCGTACAAAATAACAACAATGAATAAAATGCATTATAGAATATTTACAACATTTAATTACCTATAACACTAGATTCACGTCTTCCCGGATTTGACTACCGACTTTGACATTTTCCTGGATCGACTCACTCACAGTGTGAAGGGTGCTGTTAATAGAGCAGGACATGCTTACCCTTCCGGAGCACCTGATGTCACTCTCAGTTTCACTAGAGTTCACACTGTTAGTGCCTTTTTTAATGTTGTGATTTCTATTTCTGTGCTTTGTGTCTGTCTAACATCATTGTTTTGTGTCTGGCGCCATTGTTTTCTGTGTTCTCGTTTGGGCCATGTCTTTGGACTTCGATTTTTGTGGATTTCCCTATTTTGTTCCTTCGGTATTCTACTGCCATTGTTATCTAATTACTAAGTTAATGGCATCAGAAAAAGGGTGATGGTGAATATAATTAGAACTATTGAATGAAATGAACATGTTCTAGTGATATAAAGAGTACTTTTATATGAACACATATCTTTTTTAGCTATTTTTGTTATCAAATAATACCAAACATATGGTTTTGAATTTATTTCCTGATTTTAATGAAAAGTTTTGTTCTATTTTTAGAAGCTGTGACCTTGACCTTTGTCGCACAAACCTCAAAATCATTAGAGCTCCTCCTCTCATCATACGTCATGTCTATGCCAAGTTTCGTTTAGATGTGTAACATGGTTCTGGAGAAATTGTGTGCAAACGGATAAAATGTCAATTTCTTTGTTCTATTTTTAGCAGAATGTGACCTTGACCTTTGTTTCACAAACCTCGAAGTCAATAGCATTACGCCTTTAATTATAAGTCATGTCTATGCAAAATTTAGATATGACATGTGGTTCTCAAGATATTATGCAGAAACCAACAGTTGACGCTCAGACACAGGAACATCCAGACACCATTAATCAATTAATTAGTTCCACTTTGTCGCAACTCGGCTAAAAATGTAGTCCTTGATATACTGAACATTTTTGCATTTGAATCTTAACCTCTTTTTCAAAATGCTTTTTTTTTTAAAAAATAAGGCAAAATGTATTAAATTACGAAAATTTGACAAATAAAGGGCAATAACTCCTATATCTGCATTCAGATTTTCTTTAAAATTTCCAGGTGGGTAGAGCTTTATATGCTGAACATCTTTGCAATTAAAAGTTGACCTCTATCTGTTATAGTTTCTTTGATAAAAAAAAATCCGGAAAAAGGGCAATAACTCCGAAATGGGTATTAAGATTTTCTTCAAAATTGCAGGGCATGTAGATCTGGTCATGCTGATCACTTTTACCCTCACATCAGATTTTTGATATCTGTAACGGTTTTTGAGTCATTTGCAAAAATTTGCAAATTACTCCTATGTGCTATTTTTAGTAACGGCAGCCATGTTGTTTGGTCCTCGGACTTATCGGATACAATTTTGAAACAGGATACCCTGGTGATGATTCAGGCCAAGTTTGGTTAAAATTGATTCAGTGGTTTCAGAGCAGAAGATTTTTGAAAAAAATTTCGACGGACGGACGACGGACGCCAAGTGATGGCAATAGCTCACCTGACCCTTCGGGTCAGGTGAGCTAAAAACTTTGGACAAATATAATGATTTTTTTTTATTTGTTTGGTCATGGATGTAGATAACAACGGGGATTAGAAACGAAGTTCCGAGATCAAAAGAGACTACCCGTAGCGCAATAAAGCATGTCTGTCTCGGGTAAATCGATACTAAACACCCGGAGACATGACGGATAAGTACTTCATGTGATGTGTATTAGCGATTGAAGTAGATAATGATAGTTGTGATTTAATTGTCGTCAAAGGTCGGATAACCTATGGATGTCAGTTTAAAGAGGAATAATCAAAAGACAAGTTATTTTTTTTTCATTTTTCATTTAATTTGTATTTTTATAAAGCGCAAATATTTAACATTTGTTGAATTTTAAGAACAATTCCAAACCATTTTTAATTTTTCTTATCCGGAATTTTAGGAGAATAATTGGTACTTCTGAATGATTCAAATTTCTTTTAAATTATAAATACCATTTATTTGGAAAAAATATCAATGAAAGATAGAATATACATTTAATGCTTGAGCTCTTTATGATATATAATTCTAGTGTATGGTACTATTGGTTAGACAGAACTTCAATGATGCCGGTTGCTACAATTTTCTAAAATTAGGTATCTTTTAGAAATTTTGGTTGTCGGCCATATTGTTTTTGTTGAGGTCGATATTCTGCATATAGTAGTAAATGAACAAAATAGTTCCATAAGTACGAGTATTTTTGTTATAAAGTTACAAGTGAAATGTCAATAGAAATATTTTGCGGATTTTTTTTCAACTCAAGTGGGATTAATAGGCTTAACCCCCCCCCAAAAGTCAAGTCCCATGGGGGTCAGAAAATTCCTCACTTATGGGGTAGGGGGTTTATGGTCCCTAGTATTCTTGGGGTCCACATAATTCCTTGCATTCAGGGGGTATGGGGATGATGGATCATATAGCATTCTTGGGTCCACATAATTCCCTGTATTATTGGGGCATGAAAGTGACGGAGCATTGCATAAAAGGGTCGTTTTATTTAACCCCAAACTATTGAATATCTTTAGTACATTTCATACCTGTAAAACCAAAGCAGGCGTGTTTTTTGAATTAAAATTATAAACAGTGGTGAAAAAATAAATCAACCCTATTATACGTTTCGGAAAGCACCTGTATATCCTAAGTAATTTGTAACATCTTATCCTTACCCTTCCGGACCACCTGATGTCGCTCTCGGTTTTTATGGGAGTTCACACTGTCAGTGCTTTAGTTTTCAGTGTTGTCTTGTTAAATTTTAGTTTTGTCTTCGTCAGTAATGTTTGTGGTACGGATTTGTCCTTTTCCATGTTTGAATACTTAAGTGATTACAAAGGCTTTTCAAAATTTAACCTTGGTACTGTTTGAGGGTTAGAGAAGTGACACGTACCATGGCTCTCAATTGGTTTTGTCTCAGGGTTAGAAAATGACAATAACCAATCAGTAACCTAACAGATCTTTCAAAACTTATGCCTCACTGACCGTGTGACGGGTGCTGTGTGCAGAGCAGGACATGCTTACCCTTCCGGGGCACCTGATGTCACTCTTGTTTATTGAGAGTTCACACTGTTAGTGCTTTAGTTTTTTGTGTTGTATATGTAACGTTCGTGTGTTTTGTGGGCATGTGGTGTCTTTGGTCTTCCGTCTTTTGGTGTTCTTGCTTTTGCCTTGTCTCTGGACTTTGATTTGTGTAATCTTGTGCTTTGTTCCTTCGGTATTCTACTGCCGTTGTTTTATCGAGATGAAATATTCGTTTCATGCTTTATTGAATATCCATACATGGGGGTTTCTCATAAAAATACATTTAAAAAGTTTTTCCTTGCCGCTTTAAAATCTTTGTTTATAGTATTAATATAAGTTCGTTGTGCAATATGTTGTTACAAAAGTGATATCAGCATAAAAAATCAACATATCGTATGAAAAAAAAACAAAATTTACATAACTGTTTTTGTGTTTGTTGTGAAATATTTCTAAAACATAACGCGTTTAATAAGTCTGCAAATTTCATTTCGTTAGGCAATATTTCGTTGAAAAAGCGATGTCAGCGTAAAAGTAGGCCGTAATTTGTAATCGTTTTATTTTACCCCAAACTATTGAATATCTTTAGAACATGTCACAGAAATGCCTGTTAACCAAATTAGGTTCGTTTTAAAAACTAAATTACTTTTGTTGTGAAATGTGCGTTTTTTCTGCTGACTAATGAAGAAAATAGGTTAGTTTTAACAGAAAATGCGACAGTCGAAATTTTCTTCATAAACACCTGCCGTATTGTATGCTTTACGTCACAATGTCAGATTTTGATATGTTGTGAAATAAACGAAAATGCATGGTTAACAAAGAAAAAGAACGTGTCGCACCTGCCTATGCATAAAATTGAGATGTTGTGAAATGAACGATTTGATTGTCAAATATATGCAAGGTAAACATCTTTACGGAAAAATGGGTCTATTAATCGTTTTCGGTTTGTTGTAAAGTGCTTAGTTTGCTGTATTATAAAATGGAAATAAACAAAATTTTAATGAACCAATTTGTTGATTTTCGGGAAAATCTAAGAATTATTTTAAAAAAAAGGCTAGGTTTGCGTTGAAATGTCTTACACACTAAGCATAGTATATAGGATGTCTTCATGAATTTACCTATTAAAAACAGAGACCAAAGCAGAGTTATAATCAAAATTATTGCAGTTGGAGTTTACATATGTGTTATGGTCTCATGTTCATTTACTCCATATCCTTTCGTAAAATATTATAGATCATTCTGATGAGAAACTATCCGTATACCTCTCAGGTGTTTTACGAATTGTACTATTTGATACTGCAATTGAAAAACAATTAAGGCAGCATACAACCTAATATGCTTACAGAACAGTCAAAAACTGGTGATGTGAAATTGCAGAAATAGGGAGAAGGTGGACGTTGATACAAGGATAGAAAGAAATGGTAAAGGGGAAGAGAGTTCTTTTCATACTATTTTTGTGTTTTGTTTTTTTTTTTATGTTTTCACATTCGATTAAGGTCTTCAAAATGACTAATAATTGTTTTGTGGAAATCATTTTATCAATTGGTTGGATAAAGGAATTCGGAAACGGTGTTTCCGTCGTCAGTTGAATCCCGTTGGCTTTCAAAATTTTTTATAGAAGAAGAAAAAGAATCTGTTTATTCCAATCAAGAGCCCACGCAGGGCAAAGTCATTACAATGATTATTAATATTAAACAACAGATATATATATATATAATTATAGATCTCTGGTGTTACTATATACATTTATCAAGACATTAAACACGTGTAATTAAATCACATGTCAAGTGAATGTTACTTCTCTATAAAAAACGAAGTGTGAGAGCCAAACATCTGACACACATTTACAGAATTTTTTTTTCTGTAAAATACATGACCGATTTTAGCGAATACAAATGGAGCATCATCTTGCAAGAACAAAATGTTTGAATGGACAAAATTGATGCTTTTTAAACTGTAAATTAAAAAAAAAACAATGCACGAAATTTGATAAGAGGATGAGGGATGACTGAGATAATAAAAATTGTATAACAAATAATATTTTATAGGTGTACATAAATAAGACACAAAAGCAATATACATTAATACATTTAAATAAAAAGCGTAATTCTTTCGATTCAAAAGGACCAAAACTGAGAATGTTGTGGGAGGAGTTATNTTTTTTTTTTTTTTTTTTTTTTTTTTTTTTTTGGACCGGTTCCTTCCGCTATTCCGCCATATATGCAATAAAATTTAAATATTCCGCAATAAAAATATTTTTAATACTGTGTTAAAGTGTTACCCTCTTCTTTCATTTATCATGTCAAAGTGTCATTATTTTATTATCTACTACAAATGCATGCTCTCTTTATTTAAAACAACATATTTTATTTACCAAACTTAGTTCATACCTCATACTTAAATTTTATTCTTGATGTCAAATATAGATCAAATAATTATTCTTTAACACCGCTTATTTCATAAATAAGAGCCTTTTTGCTACTTGAAATTGTCTAATTTCTTTACTTTCACGGGTAACCCCTACCCGAGTGTTTTTCTTTTGTAAAACATCGCCGCTTCAATTCCACGCAACAATTCTTAAAAAGATGAACGTATGCGTTAATTTTATAATACAATAAATATCCAAGTTGAATAAAAACCGTTAATTTCGTTATGCTGTACACGTATTGAAATAGTGTAGTGCGCCCTGACAATATTATGGCTTTGACATTTAACACAATCTGGGCACACAGAAGCTATAGTTAGTCGTCATATAAGCGGGAGGTTGATGCATCAATAAACCTGGTTTAACCCACCAATTTATTTATAAAATGCCCGTTCCAAGTCGGGAATATGACGGCTTGCCAAAAATGTTCTGTGTCGGATTGTGTTCCCCTGATTCAGCCGAATGTTATACGGATTTTCCTTACTGGTCTCTTCTTTTGATCGATTCGGACTTTTGTTGTCACTTTTCTTTTTCAAGGAGTAACCTCTCATTGTAATTTCGATTTGCCAATTAGGGAAAGACTGTACCTCTGAACGTATCAGAGTGAGGGTAGGCTGTTCGACCCGACCCGTGCTGACGTCCCGCGACAGTCGTACTGTAAGACATTTCTATCGTTTAGACTAACCATGTTTGCAATGGTCCAATACAATGAAAATTTATAATCAAAGCATTGTTCGTTAGTTATANGGGGGGGGGGGGGGGTTATCGGCTGATCAAATAGAGGGGACAATCGGGTAATTAAATCGGCAACAAAGGAAAAGGGATCTGATTATATAAACCTTGTTTTCTTTAAAAGTAATTATGGAGTTTAATTTTAAAATTCAAAATACACGTAAATGTGAAATAAAAAAAAACAAACAAATTAAAAAGGCCACCTGTTCATATAGTTCGAAACTTTGTGTATTTTGTCAAAGTACAAATGTGCATTGTATTAAATTGTGTAGTGTTGACAAAAATAATTAAACAAGCTCAATATTTATATTTTTTTCCTCTTTCTAAATCGATGTTGTTTTACAACGTGAAAAGAGTGAAACGGTACCTGGTCAATGTTTTGTATAAAACACATCAGTGTTGACAAAATGATAAAACAATTAAATATAGACACAAACAAGGGGTACTAAGGATGCAATTCAATTTACGTCTGTGTCTGCTTGCACGCGTAAAAAAGCGATAATTTCAAACTGCTACAATACAAATTGAAAAAAAAACATAGTGTTGAGTGCAACAATGCATGTGAATTTGTGAACATTTTCAAAGTTGTGTATAAGACATAAAATAACAAAGTAATATAGAAAAAAAACGTGGGCTACAACGGGATTTCGAGGCACGCGATAACACTGTCCGACAAATAAGCCAAAAAACAGTTTACATTTTTTTTTCACGTTTCAACAGTAGCAGTAGGCGTACAGTAAAAAGATTAGGAAATGGGATAATTTTTAATGCTTGCTTGAAAAAGAGGGGGGACTATGTCAGAGTATGTCCTCTTAAACGACTGCTTAGATTTTGATGAAACCTGAAGATGTGTATGAAGTAATATGATTGCTGCTCAAAATTATGAAGGGGTATAATTTAACTTTCTGGGGAAAGGAGGAGAGGTACCTTTTTAGGGTGCTTCGATTTTAATAAAATATTACACAGTCGAAGTACAATGTATAGCACATGCAGTTGTGTAGTAATATGGTTTGAAGGGGAGTAAATTCCTCTTTGAATATTTCTGGAAAAAGGGGGTAGTATGTCGCTGTGTCAATGCTTGTAATGCGTCCATACACACTTAAATTTGCACTGACAACATTGATTCCAGGTTCAAGGAGCAGTTTCGCATACTTGTTGTAAAATTAACAATAAACTTGCAACATCGAATACACATTTTCTTTCTGTCTCGTCTTAGATATGGATGCATTCCCTTGTTTGACAGAGATAGTAGACAGCTTTACGGCTCTTGATCAACTTCTGACATTTGTCAGCGCATACGGTTTAGAGGGTGACCCGTATGTCCGACAGAAAATTGACCAATTACGAAATTATCCATATACATGTAGCATTTGTGAAGATTCTTTCAACACGCTACGCCTGTTTCAGTTGCACCAACTACATCATCAGGCAATTGACGATTTCGATTTGAGTTTGCTCGATGACACGCAGTCATCAAATCAACACGACGGGAATACACTGTCTCCAAATAACCTTGACATGTCAATAAATCACAAAAAACCACCCCCCGCACCCGAGATCGCACCCTCCAACAGTCAGTACGGTGCAGGGGCGCCCGTACATACTCTTCGGGAAAAAAGTACGAAAAAGTATGCTAAGAATGCAGCTACAAAGATCACGTATGAAGTAAAACTGAGTGACCGAATGCTGAATAAAAAAATTGTTGATATTAACCTAGAACTACACGACATTTTTGATGACGTTTTAGAGCGAGTTCGACAAAATGCACAGGAAAACACTTTAGGGCGGGTGATTATCGAACATAAAGGGTTGACGGATCCCATAGTAGTATCTTTACGTCCGTTCAAAGACATGAATTCGTCGACTGTACTTGATGAGGTAAGCAAAGTCATACATAGTAACGAGGAGCTAACGGTGGATGATAGCCTTTTAGTAGCTATCGGGATATTACTCTTCCGTCCGGTTCTTGACCTTTAAGAATTACTGATGTAACAGGCCCTAACAACAGCTTACATCGAAAGACGTCTATCATAAGTAGATCAGATAAAAACTTGTGTATGCCAATGGCTATAGCGATTTTCTATTTTAAGGCGTGCCGCACGGTTACACCGGACGAATGGCGAACGCTTACAAAAAACGATCCGAAGAAGCAACGTATGGTTGACAAAGTGTTGAAACATAGGGCAACTCCCTTGTGGTTCTACAAACACGTTATCGGTGCGAAAAGGTCCATCTGTACATCATTTGCAAAGCGCCTTTGTGAGTTAACTGGTATTCAAACAAACAAACCATGCAACATTCAAGAAATAAGTGCTTTTGAAAGTTTGCTAGACATACAAATTTTGGTAATTTTGGCAAAATTAGGGAATAAATTCGTTCGTGTTGGAGAAAACAAACCGAACAGAAAAAGTGTATCTCTACCTAACCGAAACGGATGACTCTGCCCATTTTTCCGCAATTCTAAGCTTAACAGGGTTCTTTTCTTGTATTTTTTTTGTGAAAATTGCTTGAAAGCGTACCAGAATAGAGGAGATCATGTCTGTGAAACCTCTTGTAACGTTTGTATGTCGTCAGAATGTAGTTACACGGCAGACTTGATGTCGTGTCGTTTTTGCTTCATGACATGCCGATCACTTGTAACGGTGTTTTAAGAGACACGTCGAGAAAAAAGAAACGAAGAAAGGCCTTCAGCCAAGCGAGTGTGAACAGAAATATCAGTGTAAAACGTGTACAAAATGTTTAAAAAGACAAAAACGCTCCCAGAACTCCATCGATGTGGGGAATGGCTATGCCGCTGCTGTGGGGAGATCGTTACAGGCAACCACTCGTGTTATCAGCGAGCAATCGCTACAAAAGAAACCGACCCTTTAATGATTTTTTACGATTGCGAAGCCACTCAGGACTCGATATTGCAATGTAAGGAAGGATTTCGGGAAACTACCCTACGATGCCAAAAGTGTACAGAAGGAGAAACGTGTTCAAAATGCAAACTTTGTCAAAACTGTTCGAAATCGTGGTGTGGGACAAGAGAACCTAGGGTAAACTTTATTTGCATGCAAACAGCTTGGAAACATTGTAAAAACGAACAGGTGACAGACCAGTCACGATGTAATTCTTGTGGTGAACGCTGTGCAAAATGTGCTGTCAGAGGGAAAGGAAGTTTTGTCTGAGATCCCTGTCCAAATACGTGTGGACTCAGGGATCGTCTGTTTCGCGGCAACATGGCCACCGATGCATTCTGTAGGACTATATTCAGCGAACAGTATAAAAATGGTATCGTCATGTCTCACAACGGTTCCGGCTTTGACAATTACTTTCTAGTGGAATGGCTAATCGCTAATTCGATCCGCGCCGAAATCATTTTTTATGGAACAAAAATCATGTATATAAACGTACAGCGCGGTTTAAACATCAAAGTCTTAGATCCTGCAAAATTTCTAAACATGCCGCGACGCGGCGTTAGGCCAAAACGAGACCGCGGTACGGCGTGTTTTGAAAACGCGAAACATGTATAGCATCTATTTTATCGCGTTTTTAGAAACGCGCATATGTCGTCAATCTACCAAACACGCGTTTTCGAACACGCGAAATATTACGAGTTCATCACGATGCATCCTTTTTTATACAAGAGTGTGTTACCACAAGAGTAAAAAACAAGAAAAAAGGGGGGACTTATCCTATTTTCATTTGTTTCCGTGTCACTGGCATGACTGTGAAAAGTGTTTTCCAGATGAAAGAACTCAGACAAAAACATCTCTTACCAAGCAATCGATGAGTGAATTGTATGTAATATGTAAGAAAAGGTGAGCAACCATACGACGACTTGGATATACATATAGACAGATATGGGAACATGAATTTTACGATCAAATGACGGTGAACAAATACCTAAAAGAGTTCGATCGTAGACTTGACATAGAAGAACGTTTGGATCCCAGGGATGCATTCTACGTAAGGTCCTCTTTGTACAGATTCAATTCATTGTAAACACAAATGAACACGACGCTTAGGCTTTCTGAACATTGATTCATTTTTGTTGGTTACATCACAAGAGTACGTGAGACTGCATGAGGTTATTTCATCACAGAAAAATGTGATTAAGTATTTGAACATAAATCTCTCGTAACATACACATTTTGATTTTAGCTACTTCGAAACCTAAGCATATACATTTGTTTACTATCCCTTTATTCTACTTTCAGGGTG
Source organism: Modiolus philippinarum (assembly GCA_002080025.1). Classification (NCBI taxonomy): domain Eukaryota; kingdom Metazoa; phylum Mollusca; class Bivalvia; order Mytilida; family Modiolidae; genus Modiolus; species Modiolus philippinarum. Next base: position 103,034 of record MJUU01017608.1, on the reverse strand, counting down.
GTAGGGCAGACACCACAACCTTGTACTACAAAACTCAGCCTGGTGAAAAAATCAAATATGTTGAATTTACATTTCTATATCCATGGAAGAACAAATACTGTCGTTATCCATTATATCACCCAGACATTATTACAGACAATTTCGAAAATTTGGACAAATATTTTGAGCTGTGTAAATTGAAAATCGTAGCACCGAGAAACCTGTATCATGGCGTATTACCCTATCGCTGTGAAGGAAAACTAACATTTCCGTTGTGCAGAACATGCGTAGAAAATAAAAATCAAGACAGGTGTGCTCACTCCGATGATGACAGAAGTATTACGGGAACGTAGGGTACACCAGAAATTATGCTACCTTTGAAGAAAGGATATCGTGTATTGAGAATATACGAAGTATGGCATTTCCCAGAAACAACCCAGTACGATAAAGCTACGGCTTCTGCGGGATTAATTGCTTCGTATGTGAACACTTTTTTAAAACTAAAACAAGAAGCGAGCGATTGGCCCGATTGGTGTAAGTCTGAAGAAGACAAGCAAGAATATATTAGGAATTACAGGATCGTCGAAGGTATAGAGTTGGACTACGAAAACATCAAAGTAAACAAAGGTTTACGTAGTGTCGCCAAACTTTGCCTCATCAGTCTTTGGGGCAAATTCGGACAACGGTTGATGTTTTAAAAACACAGTTTTTTTTCATGAATCAGAAGGCGATAATTTTTTTAAGCTTTTAACTGATCCTACAAAAGTAGTTGAAAACTTTCATATTGTTTCCAACGATACCATACAATTACAATGGGTGGAGAAATCGCGGTTTCCCCCACTCGACGTCAAAACTAACATTTTCATCACCCTGTTTACCACGATCCATGCTCGAATGAAACTGTATGAGGTATTAGACATGTTAAATGACCGTGTGCTTTACATGTATACGGATAGTTGCATTTTTGTCAGCAAGGACGGGATGCCAGAACCGCCTCTGGGGGAATATTTGGGTGAACTAACTTCAGAAATACCACCTGATGAAGGACACATCGTAGAATTTGTTACCGGATGCCCTTAAAATTATGCCTATCGAACACTAAAGTCGGACATGCAAGGTAAAAGGTTTCACTTTGAACTTTGAACCAATTCCAAAATCGTTAATTTCGAGGCCGTCAAAGAGATGATAACCGGGAGGAGAGACATGCACAAAATATTATGTAAGCGAAATTCCCTTCTTTGTTGGGACTATCTCCACTGATCCGGGTATCTGCCAACGGTGGTCTCATATTTGTTTTTGGTTTCATACAAAATATTTCACAAGCATAAAACAGTCACATGAAAACTACAGAAACTGCATATACTGTGTTTTTTTTCATACAATCGGTCTATTTTTACGCTGACATCGTTATTTTCAACGCTTTATTGTCCAACGAAAAGAAATTTGCAGACTAATGAAATGCGTCATGCACAACACACAGAAAAACAGTTATGTGAATTTTTGGGTTTTTTTCATACGAAATGCTGATATCACTTTTGGTAACAAAATATTGCACAACGAACGTACTAATGTTTGTCTGTATTTAAAAAGATTTTAAAGTGAAAAGGAGAAACTGTTTTAGTGTATTTTTATGAGAAACCTCATGTAAGCATGACATATTAACCTTCTGATGAATAATTCATCTCGATAAGATGTTACAAATTACTTAGGATAGACAGGTGTTTTCCGAAACGTATATTGGGTTTGATTTATTTTTTCACCACTGTTTATAATTTTATTTTAAAAAACACACCTGCTTTGGTTTTACAGGTATGAAATGTACTAAAGATATTCGATAGTTTGGGGTTAAATAAAATGACCCTATTGTGCAATTCTCCGTCATTTTCATACCCCATGAGTATAGGGAATTATGAGGACCCAGAATGCTATATGATCCATCACCCCCATACCCCATGAATGCAGGGTATTATAAGGACCCAGAATACTAGGGACCATCACCCCAATACCCCATAAGTGAGGAATTTTCTGACCCCCATGGGACTTGACTTTGGGGGGGGGGTTTAAGCCTACTAATCCTACTAACTCTTTTGGTTATTAACACAAACACCGGGGCTTAAAAGTTAATAATACAGAGCGTTGTGTAAATCTTTCATTCGGAATACTTGATGGCATCGTTGACTTCAATGCAAAAGTTATACATTCTGAACAATTTCCCGCTCTTTCTGTTCCGGTTTATTGAGTAAATATAATAAATGACAAATTTATGACCATATAGCTATACATTTCAAACCTGTGTTAATTAAAAAGTATCGGTATCAACATATATATGTATGTACGGGGTGTCAATTATATCCGGCACACCTGTTATCTACCTGAAATTACGTAATTTATGTGACAAGGACTTGCAAAATTGTTCAGATGTAATAGTGGTAAATTAAAGTAGGAAAATTTCAATAATGACATCTCTACTGATTGCTATGTTATTTATATGCTAACTGGGTGATGACATATGACAATGGTATATAAACTGGCAACAAAAACTAAAAGACAGTGAAGTCCTTCAAGTTTTCCATGGCATTTCTCAAGTTATCTTTTCGTATAGATTGTTTTTGGTTGTGGGGAAAAGCCATATGAAATTAAAAGTAAAGCCTTACATAAAATAGCTCTTTTTATGCCGTTTTATTTATTTTATTATGTGTGTAATAATATAGGGATCTTTTTCTTTCGGTTTGTTGACATTTTCATTGCTTCCACAAACTTCAAAACACTTTTTTCTACCATTCGGCTACCCTCGGCTGATTCCGGTACCCTACATCAAAAAGACAAATGGACGAAACCAATACACAGACGTTAGATGGAGGTACGGAATCGGACGAGTTAAGACGAGTGTTTGTTAACAATCTGAACATATTTTGTGAAATTAAACTTGAAAGTCTTTTTAGTATAAATATGATTTGAAAAGTAGATTTAAAGTCTTCAGTTTTAACTTAATTATAAAAAATGACCTAAAGAATTCCATTTTTGAAAATTTTTCTTTACATTTACCTTTTGAAGGAGTTTATATGTTGTGTAATTAAATTTATTTTTTTTTTTTTAACAACAACAAATTTATTGCACTTATATTGCTGTTACATTCGTACCTTACTGTTACAGCTTCACTAGCAAGGTTCCCTGTAATGTTATAGCCTCAGATAGCAGGGTCTATCTAAGGTAACATATACATGATATTGTTAGTGTTACATTTTGATGGTGTACAAAAATATTCCGGAACTATATATTTCTTTACGACTCTATAATTATTTATGTAGTATTTACTTCCGTCTAACGGTACATTACCAAACAAGTACCGTTATCTTATACAATTATGTAAGTAAAATTATAATTAATACAATATAGCAAGAGTGAGAAAGTTAATAACATTCTAAAAAAAATTATCGTAATCAAATGAAAATGAAATTCATCTGGTGTACGCTTCCCAGAATTATTTGGACGAGAGACATAAGGTCATGTCCCTATAATAATGATTAAAAAAACACACACACAGACACACCGTTATAAACAGAAAATAAGAAAATGGAATTAATAACAGAAATTCATTTTAGTATGTTTTAATTTAGTTTAACCAATTTGAAATAGTTAAAAGCTAATCCAAAATATTGATGATACAAACAATCATCAATCCACCACCCCCCCCCCCCTTAATCTATGCCTACATTGTCATTAATTTATATTACAAGTCTATTGATTTGCATAGTATTGCCCAGGCAAAAAATTCTAAAGATTACTGTAATTTTTAATTAGTTTCATGAAGGTATTGATACGTTTTTTGTGTGAGGGTTCCAATCTGGTGTAATTAAAAATTTAATGATTTTTCACCATAAGTATAATTGTAAAAGTAGATTTTAAGTCTTCGGTTAAACTAAATTATTTGAAATGACCAAAACAATTCAATTTTTATGAAAATTTTACTTTATATTAACCTTTCGAATTAATTCATATATGTAAAATATAAGTGACCTATGTATAGTTAAATTATTTTCTTTTATTAATATTTTCTATTTCTTAGTATTGTATTTAGACATATAACAAATATATATATATATATATATATATATATATACGTCTGAAAATCAGCCCAACATTGTTAGATCTGCAAATTGGTAGTTCCCTCTCCGGGATTCGAACCATCACTGTTGTGACATCTATGGCAACACCGCCTGCACTACGTCCAGCGCCCTAGACCACGCGGCTACCTAGGCTATATAAAATATAGCTTTCGGTAACCGGGTGATACCTCCTCGTAGGTTTAATCTAGGGTTGTAACGCAGTACATGATGTATAGGTGCTCGTGCAGATCAGCTGTGTGTATAGCAGAGAGGATTCAATGTCTTTCGACAAGGAATGCCGCCACACAAAGTTATAATTTTTATATAGTTGTCTGAAGTATGTGACAACTCTTCATACTATACCTGTCCAATGGATAATATCGTGAGACATTATACTGGGCTTCATGAATTATTTATATACACGTCTGAA
>MJUU01017608.1:64028-85875 GCA_002080025.1 Modiolus philippinarum | reverse complement strand
TATAACTATACAAAAAAAAATTATAGGAAAAATAGAGTAAGTCGGAAATGCGCAATAAATTATATTAACACATAGTTCCAAATATTCACAAATGTACATAATACATTAGTTCATAAATATTTTCCACTACCGGTTTCACCTCTACTGAGATCTTCATGGTGGTTAAATAACGTCGCTAATGGATACGTAACGTTACAATGGGTCCTAGATACGATTAACGTCCGGTTATGCTTAAAATCGGAATGAAGTCCGGTTATAGTTATTTTCGGAAAAATAACGTCCGGTTCGTCTAATTATCGGTTAAGCACAGTTAAGTCGTGGACGGTATGTTCTAATAAATTGTTGCTCCTTGTTTAAGCGTTGTTCATAAGTAATTGAATCGGAACACTGATAAAACGGGAATATCAGAACATTCGGTAAAATATTTCCAGCACAATTTTCAATGTGTTCACTCAAAGAAATTTGTCTGGTGCTAGCATCACGAATTTGCTGCCTATGTACGGTCATCCTGTGACGTAATGTTGTACTTGTCTGGCCTATATAATTCTCATTGCATCCTTTACAAGTAATGACATATATTAAATTACTAGATGCGCAAGTAAAATTGTTTTTAATTTTGAAAACGGCTCCATTTTTTAAATGAAATTCTGTCCCTTCAATCAAATATGCGCAAACCCCGCAGTTGCGATTAACAGAGCGAAATTAATGTTCTCAAGAATGTATACAATTATGCCATGTTAAGAAACTTTTGGAAATATCACTACAGAAGAATGTCTAATCAGTAGCATGTTTCTATTTTGCAAATGATAATAGAAACTTTTTAGAAATTATGGAATTTGCTACTGAACTGTCAAACAACGACTATGACTAACAATGGACTTTTTATGGATGCCACACGTAAAGCAGTTCATACTTTTCCGTCTCGAGCACCTGATGATGCCTTTTGTTTTCATGGGTGTTATATTGCTGGTGTTTTAGTTTTGTGGAGTTGTTGTTCATTTTTATTAGATTTATCTTTGTCATTTTGTCTCGGTTTTTTTTTTTTTTTTTTTTTTTTTTTTTTGTTACATATGAATTGCAATGAATTTGGTTTTAAATTGTACTTATTATTTGCTATCGTTTTGGTTCGGTATTCGTTTGCCGTAGTGAATTTTAATGCAAAATATCACTGTACTGTAAAAAAAGTAAGATTGTTTATTTTGTCTTCCAATCCAGAAAAGAAGATTCTCATATTTTTAAACATTATATCCAAACTGACAAAGAAATAGTTGCTAACATAACTCCGTGTGTGCATTAATTCCTTGACTTCTTTTATTGTCGTTCACTCCCATTGGGCATGGCTTTAAATTTTTTTTATGTATTTATTTTCCTTTTTAATGACAACATTTGTACAATCAAATATAACATTCAAGTAAATTTTACAGTTCAATTAGTTATAAATGTAATTACATGTAGTATTAAATAAAAAAACACCGAAGTTACTGTGAATTTATTTTCTGCATATGCGCATTTCGACAACTTATGTCTATTCAGTACAGATAACATCAATTATTACAACCGAATTAATATCATTACCACATACAATGTATAAACAGTCATACAAATGAGTGCCTTAGTTCTTAATGTCGTCTTTTTATTTCCGTCTGTTGTGGCTGTCTAACGTCCTTGTTTTGTCCTTGATTCTCTCTGTTGCGGTTTTTGCCATGTATTTGGACTTCGATTTTTGTAATCATCACTTCCTTTGTTCCTTCGGTATTCTACTGCCGTTGTTTCCTACAAATTTTGTCATTTTTTTTTTCAAATAAGAAGTTTTCAGTCTGAGAAAAAAAGAGAGAAAGAGAGAAAAAGAGAAAGGGGGAAAGAATTGAGGGAAGAGAAACAAGAGGCTCTCAAGAGCCTGTATCGCTCACCTGGGCCACGGCTGATTTATGCAGTTAAAATAATCCCAATGTTTTAAGGGCATTATTTTTAAATTTGTTAATAGACGTTGATGTTATATTATCTTAAGTTAAACTATATCCCAGACTGGCAGCTTTTTTGGATGGGGTGCAGTTCTACCGTTACTTTTCTTGAAAGGGACCAGTGAGTCTAATTTTGGTTCCAATTGACTAAATGTTTTCAGAGGAAAACATCTTAAGTGCTTTCCGAAATGCTTTTGATAGGTCTCAAGGTTAAACTATGTTCCCCACTGGGGCAATCTTGAATGCAATGCAGACAAGCCAGGCAGTTTTTCAAACGGGAACAACTATGGCCCGTTGTTATCAAGTATGTTTTTACTATTGGCCATGTAATTTCAGGAGAAGATATTTAATGTTTTCCCAATGGGTCAAATGTTTAAATTGTTCCCCATTGGCAGACATCTTGCATTAAGCAAAGACTTGAAAAACAACTCTTTTGCAGGGCAACAACCTAAAGACTATTGTGGCCAAGTTTGGTTCCAGTTGGCTGAAAAGTTTCAGAGAAAATCTTTGAAAGTGTTTTCCAATAGGGTCCAATGTTAAAACTATGATCCCTGCTGGCGGCCATCTTGGATATAGCACAGATCTGGAAAACAACTTTTTTGCAGGGGACAATCTAAGGACTATTGCAGCCAAGTTTGGTTTTAATTGGCCGAGTATTTTCAGAGGAGAAGATCTTTGAAAGTGTTTCCCCATAGGGTCCAATGTTAAAACTATGATCCCCGCTGGCGGCCATCTTGGATATAGCCCGGAGCTGAAAAACAACTTTTTTGCAGGGAACAATCAAAGGACTATTGTGGCGAAGTTTGGTGTCAATTGGGTCAGTAGTTTCAGAGGAGAATGTCTTTGAATGTGTTTTCCAATAGGGTCCAGTGTTAAAACTATGATCCCGCTGGCGGCCATCTTGGATATCGTGCGGTCTTACAATTCTGGCCAAGTTTGGTTTTATTTGGCCAAGTAGTTTTAGAGGAGAAGATCTTTGAAAGTGTTTTCCCATTCGGTTCAATGTTAAAACTATGATCCCGCTGGAGGCCATCTTGGATATAGCGCGGATCTGAAAAACACTTTTTGTGCAGGGGACCATCTAAGGACTATTGTGGCCAAGTTTGGTTTCAATTGGCTCAGTAGTTTCAGAGGAGAAGATCTTTGAAAGTAATTTCCCATAGGGTCCAATGTTAAAACTATGATCCGCGCTGGGTGCGATCTTGGATATAGCGCGGATCTGAAAAACAACTCTTTGCAGGGGACCATCTAAGGACTATTGTGGCCAAATTTGGTTTTAATTGGCCAAGTTGTTTCAGAGGAGAAGATCTTTGAATGTGATTTCCCATAGGGTCCAATGTTATAACTATGATCCCCGCTGGAGGCCATCTTGGATATAGCAGGGATATGAAAAACAACTTTTTTGCAGGGGAACATCTAAAGGCAACTGTGGCCAAGTTTGGTTTTAGTTGGCCCAGTAGTTTCAGAGGAGAAGATCTTTGAATGAAAAGTTTACACCGGAATGACGACGGACGACGGACGAAAAGTGATGGCAAAACCTCACCCTGGCTATAGCCAGGTGAACTAAAGATGAGAAAATATGGAAATGTTTAAGTCAACATGATTGTTTAAGTATTACTGTAACAATAACTTTGAAATTCATTTGCGTTTGTTTTTATATATATATATATATAATTCATGTGCTTTTTTTATATCGAGAAAAAATAAATAAATTACTGAAAGGATAGAAAAAAATCCGGTGATAATAATCAGTTATTATCAAATATTATATGAAATTTTTCCCACTCAAATTTTTAAATGCCCAGAGAAATATTGAAATTGTCTCTAGCGTATGATATGAAGTTAAATTAAATTTAATCTAACTGAATCTTCACTAATATGAAAGCAAATATATAAATTCTTCAACATTTAGAACAAGTTCGGTATCAAGCTTGCTTCTGTCCTGAATAACGACGTACAGGTTACAAGAAAGGGAATTCCAATTGAATATATGCAACTCCAAGCTGAAATCATTCATGGATATAGTAATCAATCTATCAACAATATAGAAAAACTCAAAAATAACCAAGACAACATACCAGCCTTGAATTAACAAATACATCAATTAGTAATTTTGGCTTGAAATCCACCCTCTTTATAACCACATGCCCTTGAAATAGTATGAATGCTAAAACAAAAAAAAACTTAGACCACAATATCCTTACAATTTCTTACATTTGACGGAAAAAGGGTTTTCAAGTTTCTTTTGTTGAGTATCGCCGTAATACCGAGAAAAATGCGTTAACCCTTTTTGCATTTATCTCGATTATTCGTTATGATGTTAGGATTCTAAACACTCTCAACACTTATCTTCTGTAATGCATGATATACCACAATCAAGTATTCGCAATACTTCAAACATACTCAATACATACCCTTCGTAATGCCTGTATACCGACTAAGTCAATAAAATTCACTGTTGAGAAATCGAAGATTATTCTTTTAATGCCATCATAACTATTTTGATTACAATTCACGGTTGTCGAGTTTGTATTCTTAGATGGATTCTCCACCTGAAATATGACATTCATTTTTTTAGATTCTTAATAAATATACACATCCTCTATGTTTCACATACGCATCAAAAGAAGAAACTAAGATACTGACATGAAGGAAGGACCCGAAAATTTTTTTCAATAAATTGTTATCAGACTGTTATATATACGTTTGCATAATGTGGTAAATGTACATACATGTTTAAACTTTCATTGAAATTTACATCTTACCCCTAATTATTTCCATGGTTCACACTGTAGATTCACGACAAGAAATTGTTACTACTGGCTAACGATTCAATATCATAGTATTACAAAAACAGGATAACAGTAAACACCTACAATGGCCAGGAACTACAATCACATGCCACAATTTACAAGCAAACTGCACCTAGAAAAACAATAATGAAAACAAAAGACAAACATAAATAACTATAGAATCTCGGGATAGCCGGACTTGGTACAGGCACTAGCAAAAGCCAGTGGTAGGGTTAAACCGGTTAATCGGTACCAAAACCTCCCCTTTCTCTATGTCGTTTCCCTATAGTATAATAAACATACGAATAAAACCCAATAAAGGTAGACTACTAACTCCATGACCACTATCTTGGAAAAGAAAAAGTAATTTTGAAAGATTGGTCAAAGAGTGCTCGCCGCTAAACTACCGGCTAGCTCAATGCAAGGAATCTAGTCTGCTGGTAAAACACTGTCACACTACTGAAAAAAATCAAACTCAAACCTTAGTATCCGAAAACATGAAGAAGCAAACCGATTAAACTAAAAAATTATACTACTCACCTATTCGATGCATCACATTAAATATATAAAAAAAATGTCTGAGCCAAAGTATAAGAGGTAAATAAACAAAGTAGGTCCAAAACCATCGAGAAAAATGTAAATCGCAATGGTCCTGACTTAGTACAGGAATTTAAAAAGAAATTGGGGGTGGGGGTTAAACCCGGTTTTATTACTTATTACTAACGGCATTTCTAATCCTCGTTTTTTACAGAAATGTTGTTAAAAACTGCCAGAAATTGATTAAAAGTCCAGAAAAGCTGGGACGTAACTTGCATTCTTTACGCAATAGGGGATATCGACGATATATATTCTGCTTGCATCCGTTAAATTAGCTCTGAGACCTAATGACCTGAAAATTTTGCACACACACTGGCCTATCACTGATACTGCTGATGTCTACTGAAACTTATGGTGATTCTTTTTTTTTTTTTTTAAGAAGTACTTTTTTATTTAAATCTGTACATTTGTTAGTTCAAAAACATAAAATACCTGTACCTTATCCCGGCCTCGTTACTGTTAGTATGATAAATAAATAGCTTTTGTTAGTATTGGTTAGTAAGTTTGATAACTGAAGTATAAAAAGGCATTAATTGACTCTTAAGACTCTAAAGGTACCTATATATAATACCTTCATTTATAATAACAAATGCATGGTGAATACTTCCTAAATGTGTATGTGGTAATACCAGCAACATACCTGACATAAATTTTTGAAAAGTAAGATGGTAATGCATTGCAAGACTGGAATATATATATGCCTATAAATACAAAATTATCTCTGAGGGTGACAGAGATGGTGAAGACTGGCATGAATAAATAATTACTACTACTTGTAAAAAGGATACATTTCACTTGTTTTAAAATGATGATTATTAACTACAATTTTTTCATTTTTATATATTGTAGAGAGGAAGAGTATGCTCACATTCTAGACCACATTCAAATGCAAATATTATTTACAAAGAAAAAGAAAAACAAATAATAATAATTGGGTACACACTTATGGTGTTTCTTGACCAAACCCTTCGGGAAGTTTTGAGCTTGATTGTTCTTCCGTAAACAGTGTTCTACCAGCAGACTAGGCTCCTTGAGCTAGCCAGCAGTTTAGCGGTGAGCACCCCTTGACCCATCTTGGAAAATTACGTGTGGTTTTATTCGTATGTTCATTAAACTATATGGAAACGGGACAGGTAATGGGGAGGTTTGGGTACCCATAAACCGGTTTAACCCTTCCGCTGGCTTTTTCTAGTGCCGGTACCAAGTCCGGCTGTCCCGAGTTCCTTTCGTTGTCTACGTTTGTCTTTTGTCTTATTCGTGTTCTTAATGTGTAGTTCCATAGTAGATTGTGGCATGAAATTATAAATTTCAACCATTGCAAGTGTTTCCTTTTATCCATTTTTTACATGTATGGCACGCTAAACCTTCCCTTCTATTGCGGAACTGAGGGAACACGGAAAACGGTATTTACAAGAATTGAATAACTGATAGAGAATAAATAACCAATATGATCTTAATGTAAAGCCAAAATCAGCTAATGACAGAGTTTTGCCTGATGGAGATACTCTTTAGTTTTTAACAAAATTAGGTATTGCAAGATTCCAAATAGAATCGGATTTCGGGTCTGCACCGAAGTACTGACTACAGGGCTAGTAAATACCCTTTGGGACTAACGGTCATCAACAGAGGCATCGACCCAATGGTAACGAACATTAAAGTTATGAGACATGCCAAAAACGAGGATACCGAAAAACAAAGTCACTAGACAGGAACAAAAGCATGGCAATAAAAATATAACATTAAATAACTTAAGCATATATAGTCCCATAAAGATCAGAAGTCAAGTTTGGTGCTTCAGGGGTTTGAGCTGGGTGAAGTCAAAGTCTGTAATTCTAATTCTAGCAATAAAAGCCTTGGTGAAAACCGACAGAAAAAAGGAATCTTAAAATCTGAAGAAGGGTTCTAACGAAGAAAGAAAGGCAAGAATGCAGCATAATTCTATCATAGTTGTTATTTGCTGATGCATCAGAGTATTGTGCATTGGTTTCTAATGATTGTATCTCAAATCACGTTGTAATAAGCATTGTCAAATGCTTATTACATATGTAGAAACATTAAACATAGAACTTACGTGGATGACGATTTCTTTATTTTGATGTGCATTATCACCAGATTTTCTGTGTTTTCTGGGGTCGATACCAGACGCCTTTAATACAGCTTTTATAAACAAATCAGCATTAGCAAAGTATATAGGTGCTTGAAATTTCAGTATTCTGGTAGCTGGTGGTGCACTGCTCTAGTTCAAATAAAAAGGTAATATTGTACAATTATGTATGAGACCATATGAGCATTTCGATCATGTTAAAGCAAAACAAATACTACTTTAAACGAAACAGAGGCAAAAGACAGAAGAAAAAATCTTAAGTAAAAAAAAAGCAATACAAAAGAAACACAAATGGAGAAAGAATGGGGATTTTCCTGTGGTGGCTTAGGTGCATGCCATGTGCCCCTCCATATGTCGTATATGTATCCAAATAGATACGATATACTAGAGCCTCCTCCAGATACGAGTCCCCAACAAAGTGTACTAAATAATAAAATATTCTGTAAGGGTTCCGAGGAAGAATGATTGAAATTAACACTATATAATGGTTGTATTACATCAGCAAAATAATAACGAAGCAAAAATGATGAAAGGGGGAATTCAAAAAATCAAAAATAAAAAATCGCGGCAATTCAAATCCACCCCGAATTGAGGCAGCATTACAAAGACAAAACAAATAAACAAAATGAACAAGAACGCCACAAAACTAATGCACTAGCGGTGTGGTCGCCAACAAAAAATGAGGTATCATCAGGTGCTCCGGAAGGGTAAACATGATTTGCTCCACGCATGGCAGCCGTCACACAGCCATATAAAATATAATATTGAAATATTTGTTGGGTGGCTTATTAGTTATTGCCATTTCCTAACCCGATGACAAAACCAATTAAAATGCATGGCGCATGTTAGTTTTCTAACAAGTTGAAATATTGTATCGCCTAAGTATTCAGAAAATGACAAGGACAAAATGTACCACAAACATTATGGACGAAGACAAAAATAAAAATAACAGTATGATATACAAGACAACACAGAAAACAATAGACCTGACAGTGTGAACTCCCACTAAAAACCCAAACTTGAACGGTGATTGAATAGTATATTGTAACGATTTCACAACGTAAGACTGTGTTTTTTATATTTTGACCAGATCTCTTTGTTTGGCTTGATAATTGTACTTCTGTGGGGTTATATTCTTTTTTGGTTTAGATCGAGATAAAATTTATCACATAGTTATCAACACACCTTGTCTAACTTTTAAGGACTTTATATGAACATGTCCACGTTGTTTCCCAAACTTGTGTGTGACACCTGATTGTGGTAGGATATTGATATACTATGCTACATAATACTAAAAACCTTCTTTCTTGGTTTTAAACGTAAATCATTGGTTTATTGAAATGAATTTCAGAAATCCATGTCAAAAAATTAAACCTTTCCAGTATGACATTACACATCTATTCTTTAAAATCACATCACATTCTTCCCTTTAAAATTTGTTCGATTTTCCGTTCGAGGGGATACATCAGTAGCAAGCTACACCAGTAGTAAACAACGGCAGTAGAATACCGAAGGAACAAGCGATGACTACAAAAATCGAAGTCCAAAGACATGGTAAAAACTGTAACAGATAAAACCAAAGACAAAACAAGGACGTGAGACAGCTACAATACACGGAAATAAAAAGATAACATTAAGAACTAAGGCACTCATAGTGTGAACTCCCATGAAAACCGGGAGTGACATCAGGTGCTCCGGAAGGGTGAGCATGTCCTGCCCCGCTAGCGACACCCGTCACGCTATAAGTAAGGCATAAAGTGTTTTGAAAGGTTTGTTTGGTAGCGGATTGGTTAATGTCATTTTCTAACCCTTAGACAAAAACCAATGAAATCCATGATACATGTTACTTCTCTAACCCTCAACAGTATCATGGTGAAATTTTGAAAAGCTTTTTGTAAATCCCTATAATATAAAAACAATCACAAGGAATATTAAATATCATGATTTCAAGTGGTAAACGTTTCGCTTACTGTCTCCCGGACTTGCTTTTTATTCTGTCTTTTTAACCCTTGTTGTTGTTATCGGGGTGTTCTTTTTTGTAGTAAATTTTGAATATGAATTACATATGTATCAAAAATTACTGGCACATTTCCATTTGTGCTAAATAAAAGTAAATTTACAGAAAATTCTTATTTATTTGTACGTAAAAAGGTATTCTCTATGCCTATATTGTGTAAATTTGTACCAAATGTTAACGTAACCATTCAGCAGTAAACTTTTTCAAACTATATTTTGAGAAAGATTTTTATTTCAAACTTACCGGTGTGAACTCGTCCTTAGGTCTAAGAATACCAGTTTGTTCAATAAACTCCAATCTTTCACAAGAAGCACTATTTATGCATTAATATAGAAGAAAATCATTAAAAATGCAACCAAAAAGTAGAACAATGAATATATATTTGAGTTCTGCAGAGAATAATATCAACAAATAAAGTTTTTCCACTACTATTGCCGCGGTCAAGGAAGTGGCAAAACTTTAAAGGCAGTGAAGTCAAGATTAACACCCCAAGCTTACACAATCTTTTGGATTCATCGATGTCAAATGTCTTCATTGTAGATATATCAGACGTGAAAACCTGACAAATGTATACAATGTTGTTTTTGTACGACAGTGGGTCATTAAGGTTGAGAGCGTGGGGGTTTAAATCTTAATGTCGATAAATTGAAAGTTTTGCCACTTGCTTGACCGCAGCATAAAAAATAAAGTCTTTTGAATAATAAAGCAAAAACAAAAAAAACATTAAAGAAGTAATAAACCCAACTGTTCTAATTTCATTGTTAAACGTCATGAAAATGAAGGAGTTTATTTTTTTATTTGATAAACGTTGTTGTCTATTACTCACCTCCGAAGAAATGAAGCGCAGTAACAGCTGACTTAAAATACAGAGATTACAGTGAATTCATACGAATATATAAAATACTTTAACAATTTAATAAAGAACAAAAAAATTAATATAGAATTTTTTTTAACTTTTGATGTCTAGATTAATATATAAAAACATTTTCAAGCTTTGAAGGAGTGAAGAACAATTCTAAGTTGAAACCAACTAGAACAAAAGTCCTACAGGCAACGCTATATATATATATATATATATTTTCTTCAAAACATTTGATGCCCAAAGTATGGTTCCGTAGAATATTTTTACAATGTCGTTGTTTAATCAATTACTATTAGAAAATATGAAAATACAGCTTTTTAGAAGTTTTATCATTCATCAGAATCTTTGCATCAAACATTAAGATGATTGAATACTTCAGATACAAAACTTACGTTTGCGTTCTGAGGGCGACCGTCAAGATGGAAAAGAGAAGTCCAACCAATATACCAATGTCTGCATCAAATACAACTGTAGATGTGAACGTTACCATCCATATTGCCTGGAAATATTCAAACATATAAATTGTACCGACACGAGCGATCTAGTAATGGTAATACTTGTGTTTTCTTTGCCTACACCCGATTATTGTCGTGATTTTTTTTTTTCGGAAATTTCGAGAACAACAGCGTATTTATTGGCATTTGAATTTCAAAATCGTCATGGATGAAGATTACGCCACACCTTGGATCAAGAAGGAAAATATGTAAGATCAATTTGATCTTTTGTGCGGAGTCGTTTTTCAAACAATGCAGATGTGTAAGCAATCGACCTTAAAACTATATTTGAAGATCTTGAAGCCCGTAAAGGCCTTTCTAAATTACAGGACACATATATCGTTTTACCTGCAGACAAAGTTTCTAATAGCATCGTATGTAAAGCGCATTATTACAACTGCCTCATCAAATAATTAGGCATTGATCATAATAACCCAGGTATTGCACCATACAAATTCAAAAATACCGAAGTTGCATATAAAACAGTAAATTTTACTTGACAAAGATGAAACCCTTTCAAATATCAGGTCATTCTTGTCTTCTTTGAATATTCAAACTAAAAATAGCAACCAAGGCCAGCCATTCCTATTGGGTACCAAAATTACACTAAAATCCGTACAAGGAAAGATACATCTCTGGATTTTATTCTTATTAAATTACTGAACTGTCTTTTAAACTAATTAAGATTTTGTCTGCGTTCAAAGACAGGCATCAAACATACTGTGAAACTAATCATGCCCAAAGTGACATAAATGACATATGGATACTTAATTTCGAATGATTTACCGGATTTTTCACACTCTATACCAAGCTTCCTAATTAGAAACTAAAATCATGAATATAAGGCATCATTCAAAAAAACTTTGCGATTAACAAAAAATGTTGTATTAGGTTATAAGTCATCATTGTGATTAAAATTTGCAAAAAAAAAAAAAACAATTCAATAGAAAGTATGCTACGATAATAAGCAGATGTGCAGTATGCTTGATATATTGATAATATTTCGTCACATTTGCAGGTGCTCTTTATCAAAAGCAAGTTGGTTTACCAATGGGAACATATTGTGATGTTTTGCTCCAGGACTAGAAATAAAAGCAAAGGCAGAAACCATGGGATTTGCACCTTTTGGGGGATTTCATCTCGAATTTGAAGAAAATGGTCATCTCAGTACTAAAATTTACCATAATGGGGACGATTATAATTTCATACTTATCGATTCCCTAACATGGAGAGTAATATTCTAACTCCTCTAGCCTACGACCTGCATGTTTCATAGCTGTTTCGTTACGCGAGGGCTAGCACAAATTAGACAGATTTTCTCATTTGACAAACTTGTTTATTAAGGAAGGCTTCAAACAATTCTGTCTCATCTAATCATTGAAAAAGTTCTTTAATAGATATCAGTCCCTTGTAGAAAAATTTGAAGTTTTGGTCCAAACTGCGATTCATGGTTCTTTTTTTTTAACCTAAAACTGGGATGATAATTTCTTCCGTAAATGGTGGTTTACAGTGAGAGATGATCAATGTGAGATCGATGCACGCGACCTCATCTCACACCGGTAAATGACCAACCAGATGTGTCGATTTTTGTGATACAACAATCGTTAGCATGACTTAACGTCATAAAACAACTGACGTCACAATGTAAAGAATACTGGAATGGCGAAAACGTTGTTCAAACAGTAAATGTTTCCAGACGTTTCTTTTCGCTTTTTGCCTCTTTAACATTGCCTTTTGACAATTCTGTTCAGTAACTTTGTCATTAACCTCATTTACAGCAATTGTGGGCGTTTATTCTACATATTGTGTTTACTTGTTGATAGCCATAAATCATTGATAAAAAAGAAAACCTCCAACTCTTTGTTCCAGTATAAACGTTGTCATATACTTCATTCACTGCTATCAACTTCGTTGCATGAGAAGAGCATAATAACAACGAGAGCGATGAATAATATTGTAATTCATTAAAACAGCGTTACAACTTCTAGCAAAATGGAATTAAAGATACTTTGATAAGAAATGTGTCATACAAAAAATATCAGAATAAAAGAATTATAGAATCGAACAACAATGAAAGTGCAAGACCAAGAAAACTCACCCTCTTACGGGTTAAATTGCAAGACTTGCCAAGTAAGACAACCCAAGTGTGTCTTAGATTAAATCTTGAATTCAAAGTTGTGTTTATTTTTTTACTTTTGTATGCAAGATTTCTAGACCGTAGCTGACGTACTTTTTATTAACTCGAATTACGTCACAAGATACTTTCATGGTGCAATGGTAGGATGAGAAAATGAAAACGGCTCAAATAAAATAGGTACTGGCTTGTCTCAAATGAAATGAAATTCCTTTGGAAGATTTTGTAAATAAATATCTTGGCACCAGATAATTTGAAAATAAATAATCTTGCCTGGTTACACTTGTAAATAAATATTCAGTCCATTCCTGAACAGAGACCAATATTGTTATACAAAAAATAAAAGATCTGGCCTCTAAAGGCTTGGAAATAAATATTATGAAAAGAATTTTAAAAGGAGAATTCTGCACGATTTTTACGATGGAGTGGGTTATAAAAAATTCGATCGCGTTGTTTCTGTAAAAACTGTGGCTAATTTGGCATGAATAGCCGACATTTGGACATTAAACCTTAGCCCTGTTTACAAGAAACTTGATTGTCTCAGGTCTTTACTTAAAATCTGTAAAAAACATAGAAATTTTCCCATTCATGAACTGACACGCTGTACGAATCGGGTCCGCAACCATACTAAAATTAGATAATTGCGAGACGAAACATATTTTGCCGGGGTGGATGAGACACAGTGGATATAATTTTTTTTTTCTGTAATGCAGATAGCAGGAGTTTTGTCATCTGTATGTAATATCTATGAATTCGACGAACAGCCAACCCTCTCCATGAAAACCCGTACATCTCATTTGTGCTTCGTTTTCTCCTCATGTTATAGATCACCCGTTTCATACTTTTGGTTATGATATTTGATGATATTTCGTTTCCCTGACAAGGATAGTAATATTATTGCTTCTCTTGCTAACGGGGTATATATTTTACTTTTGAGTCGTCACCGATTGTTCGGATATACAGTTTTCTCCAATTCTGAGCGTGCTAACCCAGTTGGTTAAAAATACGTATTATTTTTAATCCACACGTTGGTTAAATTTCTGCGTGATTTCTCCCGCAACGAAAAGTCTACTGTGACGTCATCGTTACTAGGCTTTGAGATAGCGCGACCTATGTTGACAACCGTGCTGAACCATTGAATCTGCACCTGAAACACAGTAAAAGTCATTGGAGAAAAAATATATCCTTCCGTTTGCTCGTGGATTACGATATTTCTCCAGTTTGAGATAGTTTAATTTGTGATTTTCAACATGCGAGCTTTAGCGAGCATGTTAAAATCAGAAATTTAACTATCGAGAATGGAGAAATATCGTAATCCACTTGATCCGGAAGGATATACTGTATATTTCCGTGACATGAAGTCAGAATCATAGCAACTTAAAATCTCCCGGTGGTTTTGCATCTACTTTGACCTTTGCTCTTTAGATTTCGACCATTTGCAGTTTGGTAATTTTGCTATTACCTTTAATAATATTCGGTCTTATTGTCGAAGTGTTCAAAATCAAACCTATTATCAAGGCCGTGTTGTCTATTAAATCAAATCAAATTTAAAGTCTTTGTCCTTTACTATTATAAAAGTTGACGTATACGAACTTGTTCTGTCGCTACCACTAGATAAGTTAAACCGACAAGTGTGTGTATGTACAAGCGCAGATCTGGGCAATTAGAAAAGGGGGGTTCCAATTAGAAATGTAAGGAAATTTTGCCGAGTTGAGCGAGGCGCGAAAATGTTTGGTGGTATTTCTTAATAAAACATTAGGATATTCATTAAAAATACATGATTGTCCAGAAAAAGCGGGGTTCCAACCCCGGGAACCCCCCCCCCCCCCCTTCTGGATCCGCCACTGGTCTGTGTGTGTGTGTGTGTGTGTGTGTGTGTGTGTTTGTGCTCATAAGTTCACCTTTTTGTAGTTCATAGTGGTATTGTTGGGTCTGTTAATGAATAATACATGCAATGTATTAAATCACAATTTTCAATATACAGGATACAAGAGATACTTACAAAGTCAATTTTAGATTTTCTCCACAATTCTGGAAGATCAAAGAATTGTAAAAAGATTCCCCGAAAACTCACTAATATCAGTGCTGATAAAACACACTGAAAAGAGAAACTATAGTTGTTAATTCTAACAGTGAAACTGTTGGATGTCATTTTATACTATATTTTAAGCTAATTTTTTCCGTCCGCATATGGCCGTTTCCTGTGTCTTACACGGGTAAGTTTCTATTGTTCGACAACACAGTTGTTACCCTACTAAACTCCGAGAATGGTCTGACGTCACAACTGACAACGCCACAAGGAATGCTTTACTTTGCTTCAGTTTGATTTTACGCCAGAAAAAGTTCATAAATACCAAAATTTAAAGATTGGGATATCTTCCAGTTGTGCGAGAAATTCTAGTTTCATTCTGGAAAAGACGGACTTTCTCACACTCGTGGAAGATAACTTTAATCAGCCTTGTATTAGAACCTATTTTTCTTTTGACTTAACATTTTGCGTGCCATAAAATCAGTTTAACCCATCATTTCTTTGAAATGTCTGTACCAAATCAAGACCATTGCGGTCAACATTTTTTCCGGTGGTGTCCACCTGCTTGGTCGTTTTGCCTCATGGACTTTGCCCTTGCCAATTCTGTTTGATAATTATATTTACCCGTTTGCGTCAATATAAATTATAGACATTCTGTACTATGCCTAAAAAAGTGTATTATGCACTGTGAACAAATAGACAATGACGGGTGTTAACAGGGTCTATTTTAAAAGCCGGGGAACAAGTTCATATATTCAAAGTCCATTCAATAAAACCCCACGGCGCTGATATATACATATATATATATATATTTTTGTGTATGATTTGTTATTATTTAATCATGTATGTTTGTATTGTCATATGTCCCATTGAGGGCCCTTGATTGGTTAATAAAGAACTTTGAACTTTGAACTTTATACAATTGAATGGAAACTTCTGTTCTCTTTATACAAATCATTTATCAGCATTTGAAATATCATTCAATGGTTGAGGCCCGTCATGGGTTTCTTGATTACCTGATTATCAGGGTATTTTTTTAATGATTATTTGATTACTAGAGTATCTATTTAATGACCCTCATGGTTCTGGTTAGCCCCACAACGAACAGCAATCCCAGATCACCTGATCAACATCTGAACACTCAGGTTTTCAAGTTATTACAGTATTCATTGTCAACATCGGCAAGGAGATCTTATTTGAAATGTTGGAATCTATTATTTCAAACTTGTATCCCTACTCCTAAAACCTTGCCTCTTTCAGTTCTGCAAGTATGCNAAATTTTATAAACTGGTAGCATAATATTTAATGTACTCTTAATATATTCGTTAATTATACTATCAATGCCAGGTGACTTAGAGTTTTTCAGAGTTTTAGCAACTTCTACAATTTCATCAACAGTAACCTCTTTATCTAGAATATCATTGATCTCATCATCTTTATCGATACATAATATTGAGTCAAAGTTACTTTCGTCAGCCGTTTTATTTTTATTCAAGTCCTCGAAAAATTCATATAACTTATCTATAGTAAGATCTGATTTTTGTGTATTTGTATTGTTAAACTCATGCAATATACTCCATAATTTTTCACTATCAGTATTTGCGGTTCCTCTGATACTTTTTCAGTGCGAAATACATATTCTTTATAGGCTTTATCAATTTCTCGTTTGTATGCCGAACTTGCAGCTTTTAGTTCAAGTCTATGTGTTTCTGATACCAAAGACATATTAATAAAGTTGATTCACGCTCTGAAACTTTGTATAGCTGACCCACAACACCAGGTTTTGTTGAAAGCAATATTTTTATTGGCATTTAATGTTTTTTTACGGTTAGGTGAGATTTTGGTCAGGGAATCCAGCTGCAGGAATAAAGTACTGCAAAAACCAGATGTTATTTTTCACTATGATAAAGACCTCCCCTCATCAGTGAATATTACCTTACGTCATTACAAAAACATGAGAAATAATCAACCAATTACCATATCAATTTCACGTCAAACAAACAGTGATCTGTGTCCAGTGCAAGCCTTGCATAAATATGTAAACATTTTCAATTTCAAGATGGGTCCCCAGTAAAACACAATTTTGTATCTGGGAAACTGGCACAGATTCTTGAATTTCTGGGTATGAACCCTAAATTATACCTGGGCCATTCATTTCGCATTGGGGCAGCTACCCATTTTGTAAACTTGGGATATTCAGAAGCTTATATACGTAAAGTAGGTCGATGGAACTCAAACGCCGTGCAAAAATACATTCGTATACAGTCATTCAATCTATAAAATGTATAACTAACATATATTTTTTGTATGCCAATGCAACCTGAGTTAAGAATTTGTCTGCTCGGACTTATTATATTGGTAACTCTCC
Source organism: Modiolus philippinarum (assembly GCA_002080025.1). Taxonomy (NCBI): domain Eukaryota; kingdom Metazoa; phylum Mollusca; class Bivalvia; order Mytilida; family Modiolidae; genus Modiolus; species Modiolus philippinarum. The sequence continues at coordinate 68,517 of MJUU01017608.1, read as the reverse complement.
CTATCAACATGTTGTTAATACTAGAATCTGAGGGAGTCCAGAATTTGTCTGCTCCATATTCAATTTAGTTCATTTTATAATTACATGTATCATGAAGTTAAAATTGTTATTACATGTAGTAGCTGCATAAAATGTCAAGTTACAGGTTATCATGCTATAAACTGTTATATATATATTTTATGTGAGGTCAGAATTTGTCTGCTCACTGTTTTGCTACAGGTTTGAGTGAATGCCAGAAAAAATTGTAGTTGTTTTGCACATCTGAGGTCAGAATTTGTCTGCTCAGTCATTGCTTTCTTGTGTCTTTTATATGAGTACATGTTTGGACATTATTTATTACTAGTTGGCTCACTTCAGTAAGAATTTTGATGTACATACACATACATATATTTGACTGTGATCAGGATTTGGCTGATCAGTATTTTTTTTTATTTTTATTTTGATGTTTATTTTGATGTTACACATGTCTTGCTTTGGTATCTGAGGTCAGAATTTGTCTGCTCAGTGTTGTTTTAATATTGTTTTAAATAGATAAATTAAGTACACTAGTATCTGGGGTCATAATTGGTCTGATCAGAGTGTTATTTGATATTGAATATAATAGACACTTGTAGCCAGGCAAAAACTGGTCTACCCAGTGATTTATTTTGTTATTCAGTAATTTTGCCGTGCATGCGAGTTAGTGGCTAGGGCCAGTAAAATCTGTCTTTATTAGTACCTGAGGTCAGAATTTGTCTGCTCAGTTTTATGACTACCAATATGAAGTTAGTATAGCTAGAGGGTTAATACTAGACATGTATATTATATTTTTAACTTTAGAATTCAAACATGTATGGTACATGATGAAATGATGAGAATTCAATAATTATAATTTTGACAACATGCCAATGAAATAACACATAGTTAAGCATGAATACAGCAAATACTCTGGGTGTGGCGTTTGCTAAAAGTTGCATTTGGGCTGTGGCGTTTTTTAGTGGCCACACCTTTTCGTATTAGGAAATTTTATTGTTTTTAGGAGTGTATTAAGTAAGTTTACATTCAGCTATGTTAATCACACTCCTAAATTTTATGTAAATAATTCGTCATTTATTTTGTGGAACTTATAATAAATGACATTAAAATGGATACTTGGTGTTTATTTCCATATTACTCAAAAACGAGCAGAGTACTTTGCTGTCTTTAAGGTTTCAAAGCTGAAGTATAAAATTGGAGTAGATATACATGGACAAACTGAGACCATTTATGGCACATAGGTTCATTGGAGACTGCGTCTTCGTCCAGTATTTATCGTGTCGAATATGAGACAATCGGGAAATAACGGGACGGTTTTTTGATTCGTGTATTTGTTCTGCATTACAAGGGGGGTAACGGAATAAATATCATAAACATTTGCATCATATGTTTTTGTTTAGAAATAAATATTATAATATTTTATTTATTCCGCCAGAAACAACTTTTATGTTTTGAACAAATCCTCTGTAATATTTTGTTCTTTGGAACAAATCTTCCAGTGGAATTTAGGGAACGACCATTTGATTTTCATCGGGAGGCTTGGGCGTTTTGCCCCAACAAAATATTTTTTTTTCATCAAAACCTCGAACAAATTATGTATTTTCACCAAATGTCGCATCAAATTATTTAATTCCATTTGCAACAAAAAAAATTATTGTTCACATCAAAATCAAATTATTTATTTTCATGACAAGTGTAGGATTAGAAGATTTATTTTCACTTGCACCAAGACTAAATTATATATTTACAAAATCGCCAAATCCCCCTCCCCTGAAAATCAAATGGTCGTATCATTATGTTCTGTCACACTGAGTGAAATACAGATTTTACAAATACAGAATTTGATTTATTTGTTGTTCTGTTGATTTTTTATTGTGTTAGGGTGCTATCGTTGTCGTTGAGTTATTATTGTGGTATGGTGCTGTCGTCGTCGTTGTGGTATTATTGTGGTATGGTGCTGTCATCGTGGATGAGGTATTATTGTGGTATGGTGCTGTCATCGTGGATGAGGTATTATTGTGGTATGGTGCTGTCGTCGTCGTTGAGGTATTATTGTGGTATGGTGCTATCGTCGTCGTTGAGTTATTATTGTGGTATGGTGCTGTCGTCGTTGTTGAGGTATTATTGTGGTATGGTGCTGTCATCGTGGATGAGGTAGTATTGTGGTATGGTGCTGTCGTCGTCGTTGTGGTATTATTGTGGTATGGTGCTATCGTCGTCGTTGAGTTATTATTGTGGTATGGTGCTGTCGTCGTCGTTGGGGCATTATTGTGGTATGGTGCTATCGTCGTCGTTGAGTTATTATTGTGGTATGGTGCTATCGTCGTCGTTGTGGTATTATTGTTGTATGGTGCTGGCGTCGCCGCGTTTAGGTATAATGGTGGTATGGTGCTATCGTCGTTGCGTTGAGGTATTATTGTGGAATGGTGCTATCATCGTTGTTGTTGTAATATTGTGGTATGGTGCTGTCGTCGTTGTTGAGGTATTGTGCTGTCGTCGTGGATGAGGTATTATTGTGGTATGGTGCTGTGGTCGTCGTTGAGGTATTATTGTGGTATGGTGCTGTCGTCGTTGTGGTATTATTGTGGTATGATGCTGTTGTCGTTGTTGAGGTATTATTGTGGTATGGTGCTGTCGTCGTGGGGTATTATTGTGGAAAGGTGCTGTAATCGACTTTTGGTATTATTGTGGTATGGTGTTGTAGTCGTCGTTGGGTATTATTGTGGTATGATGCTGTCGTCGGCGTTGAGGTATTATTGTGGTATGTTGCTATCGTTGGCGTTGAGGTATTATTGTGGTATGGTGCTATCGTCGGCGTTGAGGTATTATTGTGGTATGCTGCTATCGTCGGCGTCGAGGTATTATTGTGGTATGGTACTGTCGTCGTCGTTGAGGTATTATTGTGGTATTGTGCTGTCGTCGTCGTTGGGGTATTATTGTGCTATGGTGCTGTTGTTGTCGTTGTTCTCTGTAGACACTTTTCTTTTAAGGCTGAGGTTTAGGTTGGTTTTGGGCCCTGTTTTTTTTAAATAAAGGGGCTTAAAGTGAAAATTTCGCTGTTTTAATATATTAGGCTGTAGAATATTGTTTGTTTAATTATAGTGTGCTTCTGAGGAAATTTCCAATCTGAAGTAAACAAACGGATTTCAGGTTGCATGCATGTATTGTTTATGAGATAAATTGGCCCGCAGGGGAGAAATATATACATATTTTTTATTTTACTAGGGTTTTGATGCACTTTTTGCAATAAGTTCCTCATGAAAATAATAATATCATATTATTGAAAGTTTTTCTCCTTCCGTGCTATGAGGAGCTTTGACGAGGCCAAAATTACAAAAGTGAAGCTTCAAATTTCGAAGAATTGTTTTCTTTGAATTGTTGTTGTAAGCTTTCGATAGTATGTCAACGGGATTGGTATAGCTCTGTTTTCGAGGTATAAGGATTCAATTTCAATTTTTCAAAATATGTAGGGCATTTGAATTATTTCGGTGTTATACTATCAGATTAGTCCTATAAGTTCATATCGTTTACATTCAACAGAGCAGGTGTAGTTCCTGCCGTTTCCGAGTTAAATTTGACCAGACGGGGCATTAGTTACAATTGCGAAATTGAGTTTTTTTTCTTTTTTCTTTTGATTCATTTTTATAAATTTTAGGTAGTAGATCATTGGATTTTGTAAAGATCTCATTGTTTCCGAGATATAAGGACCAAAGGGCCAAAACTGCCTTTTTCAAAATATATAAAAGTCAGTGGTTTTTGCAAAGTTCTTATCGTTTCCAAGCTATAAAGGATCAAAAGGGAGAAAAAATCGCAGTTTTTCAAAATATCTTTTCATCGGATTTTGGTGGGGTTTGTTATATAGATAACTTATAGTAAATAATCTTTATTTCACGAGGAAAGTATTTTATTAAGATTCATATATATACTTATTCTAGTATTTTGCAATTTATTACAGGCACAACATTTTTCTTTAAACTGTTTAATATTGATTTGCAAACTTTCAAATCATATGGTAAGCTGTTACAAATTTGTGAGCCAGAATATAAAAAGTTTTTTTTTCAAAGAATTTGTATTTAGTTTTGGTCAAGTTAACATGCTGTTACTTTTGGAACGTAAACTGTTCTTTGGATTTCTCTTGACAAGACCTTTCAGTAGAATGCCAACAGATTTGTTTTGAGCTATAAAGGGCTATACAAGACCAAAACTTCAAATGTACAAATTACCGACAACTTTTTATTTTCAACAGGATAGTAACGGGTTTTTTCTCTTTGGAATCACCCAGACGTACGTTTTTATTTTCCATAGGATATCAATACAAAAAGTTTCACCGAACTATATCCATAGTCTTTTTCTGACAACACTTTCTTTATATATCCTTGTTTAATTTGATGCGGTCGCGTCATGCAACGGATGCTGTGTAATTTTATGAGTGGCACACTAACCGTATGATCCTGATCTGCAAAGAATAGTATAA
>MJUU01017608.1:31600-63831 GCA_002080025.1 Modiolus philippinarum | reverse complement strand
CCCCCCCCCACATGAAGAGCCGAAACTTCCGAACCTGGACTATGTACAAACAAAAAAGATTTATCAATATGTACAAATCCATGTATTTTTTATATGTATAAAATGTATATTTTCCATGTATATTTATATCCATATGAAAAAAAAATATAGCGTCTGGTATTTGAAACGTTTGACTGTACACCCACACATACTTAGATCACTGGACTTAGATCATGTAGATGCTATGCGGTATTATATATTTATTTATTTATTTATTTTTTGTTTGTTTTTTGTTTGTTTGTTTTTTTGTTTTTGTTTTACAAATTTTAACTTTACTGTTAAGTCTTGAAATACGCTTTAAATATTTTGTTATATACTTTGCGGAAATGGAAGCTATGATACCAAGGACATAACTTAATTTATTGGAAAAATCAATACCCATGTTGCATAATAAACGATAAATTTCGTTATGCTGTACACGTGTTTCAAAGTAGCCTCTCATCAGCAGCATTAGGGTAACTCGCCCTTAAGTCGGACACGTCCCTTGAGTCGGACATTTTCGTATATTCGATCACCCCTTTGTAACCCCTTCTTGAAATACACTTATCTTTGGCTAGTAATTACTCACCGTATAATTATTCGTGCGCAAGAAAATAGTTTTAACGTTCGATCTAAATTTGTCATATTGAGGAAAACAAAATATCAAAGGAAATGATATTCAGAACGAATTAGTTGTGATTATTCGTAATGAATGGTAAAACCATGTATATGAAAGATTTTTTCAAGAATTTGGATTGTGCATGTATTCATGCGCATTGTCCTCCATTTTGCATCTTCCTTGTGAAGAAACGTTAATCAACAATTATTAATCATTATCATTATCATTTTACGTGTAGTCTTGTATAACGCAATCATGTGGTTATAGGTAAATAGTTTATTGAAAGACATTTCACGATTAAGAGAGAAGGTGTGGACGGTTATCGCTCTAATTGATAGCCTTGACCTTTTTGCAATGTTTCAGATGATCAATCATTCAGTGGTCGTGTTCGTTTCTGAAAAATAAATAAGATCTCACTAAAATGGACAAAAGTGATAGTTACTATTGTGGGAAGCAATGACAAAGCTGAAATAACGGAGCTGTAGAACATTGTAAAAAGGGGAGGGATTACACGTGTTTTGACTTGAATTACAGGCTAATAGAACTCCGTAAGTACAGAGTCACTCAATCAAATGACTAGTTCTGTTATTTACATGTAGGATCAACAGACGAGTGTATATACTATATGCTGCATGGCCCATGCCATGGGCATAGATGGGCATGGCCTGGGTTAGGGGCCATGGGTGGAATATTCCTGGGTTTACATTACTAGTACATGACAGGCGATAATATTTCTAATATTTGTACAAACACTTACAGGTGCGATATACACTACAGGAGTTTCGCTTAAATTGTCAAGCATGGAAAAAAACCAATATTTTCACATACACAAATCTTCTGTAAGACTCTCTTAGAATTAGTTACGATATTTAACCTTCAGTCCACTGTTGCATCTATTAAAATGGTGGTGACTCATGCTGCATTCACACAGGGCGTACAACTCGGATTGAATTCAAATTGTAATGCTAACCCAGTCCCTGTCCACACATTTGAAAAGAAACGTACATTCCAATTTGAATAGACCAATTCACTACGTAAATATCCAATTAATTCCCATTAACATCAATTGATGTTTGGACATCATAAGTTTTTGAATGGGAATTGCAACAGGGTCTGTAAGTCTCGTCATGTGACACAGAGAAATCACGATAGAATTGTAATTTGGAAATGAATCCTGCTAAAATATGACGTTGCAGGATTATGACGACCTACTATTTTGTTTGAAACCTTGTATGTTTTTGTTAAAAAGGCTACTTCCGGGTACAAATTATGTACCCGGAAGTCGCAAAATTGAACGAGACTTACAGACCCTATTCCCTTTGTGACAAGGTTAGGACACAGATCATTTTCCATGTCGTATTAATTCGTTTGAATTGCTATAGCCAATTCAATTGGAATTATGTTCCAATGCACAGACACTTGTAGTAGTAGAACTGTACTTCTCAGTGGTGAATCCAGGGGGCAGGGGTGTCCCCCTTAGGTGGGAAAATATTTAAAATTCCAAGGTTTTTTGTTTCGCCCGCGACGGAAAAGTCGAGGAAGCGAGACTTACGGGAAGCGGTAGCGGCGTCAACATTTGCAAACTATTGTGAATTAACAAGCTTATTTTAGTTGTAGGTCCATAGTATTTGATGTGCAGTTGCATTAGTATTGGTACAGCTCAAACCCCTACTTACAACAAAAAAAATGTAGTTTATGGCCCTGGCCCCTTAGTCATGCATGAACTATCACTATAAGTTTTTAACAACCAGTTTGTGTAGCCCATTCCTGTAGTGCTAGGCACTTGATATATGACAAGCAGTTGCGTCTTGGCAAGTATATACCGATGCCATGCCCAGATGGTGGCCCTGGCCCCTTAGTCACGTATGAATTATCACTAAGTTTTTAGCAAGCAGTTTATACAGCCTATACCAGTAGTCCTAGGCACTTGATATTTGACATGCAGTTGTGTCTTGAGGAGTACATAACGATTCCACGCCAAGATGCATGGTGGCGCTGGTCCCTTAGTCACGCATGAATGATCTCTTTAAACTTTTAGCAAGCAGTCTATACAGCATATACCAGTAGTTCTAGCCACCTGGTATTTGACATGCAGTTGCATCTTGTGAATTACATACCGATTGCATGCCAAGATGACGGCCCTGATCCTTCAGTCATGCATGAGTGATCACATCATATTTTTTAAAGGAAATTGTTTATACAGTTAAAGAATTATATTTTATTTTTATGGCTGCTACTGCTGATCAATGTGCAAATTTAAGCGAAGCAAGGGGCGGGTGAGACATCCTGTGTCCAAGGTTTATTTTTATCTGGCNCCCCCACCCCCCCTTTAGCAGAATGTCTTGATCTGCCATCTTATGGCAATCCAACATGCAAAGTGGAAAGAAAAGCCACATTTATAAAATTTTTACATGTAATTTATTTTTAAAACTTTATATTAAATATTTATGTAACATTCTTTATACATGTATATGTATTGAGACATACATGTAGCCTTTTGTCCAATTTGGCTTGCCAATTGGTTCATCTGTGAAATTTGTAAAGGTTGATTGAAAAACCTCAGACAGAATTTTCTTATTTAAAGATATTTTGTATGTTGTAAAAATAAAATAAAAATGAAAACTCCGATGGAGCTGAAACTCGAAAGCCCTGAAAATCTACACCAGCAAAACTTCGTAGTCATCCAAAGAACTGCGGAATAGAAAATAATGAATTTATATGTTTATTGGTCTTAGAGAACTGATTTAATCAACAGAAACAGAAAGTACAATTTATCATTAGTGAATAAAAAAAACCACAGGCAGTTTCGTAATCACATGAAAATAATCGGAAGGGGTGATATCTGTATGAGTGACCAGGTCCACCTATGTGCTAAATAGCCAATCGAGGTGAATAAGTACCTTCGCTTATTCGAGAACTGGTTCAATAAACACGAACAGAAAGTACAGTTTATATCCGAGTTATTCCGTAATACGTGAAAATAATCATAAGGTTTTAATTTTGTATGTATATAGAATCCATGCTATAAATAGGCATTGTGCGGTTATGCGGATGTAAACTTGGATTCTATTGGCTGATTAACCACCTGCTAAGTAACCATGTCCACCCTACAAAAGACAATCAATAATCGTGTTTCACCTACATGTAGACCAAAGTCATTCAAAAGCGAACATATGAGAATTGTACATAAGGACAAAATTCACAAACATGCAGTAAGCATGGATAAATAAACATATCGTAATTAAAGTTTACTTCCACGCAATGTAAAACTAATTTCAGCCTGATATTTACATTAAAAAATTAAAATGTGAAATACATCCATACTTAGAATAACATGTAAACTATATGAAATATTTTATTTGCATTCATTTTCAAAGGTTTTCGCTCCATGTATTACGAAAACGCCATGTAAACTTTATCATGTTTATACAACATGAAAAATCAATACATCATTCGGCTGTGTATTGTCCAGAGTACGCGGACGATTTTCGACACTATCTAAATAATCATATTAGTTGGTTCAATGCATGATAACTTATAATATACGTACATGACACAGGTAGCAAATGTTATTTTCTCCTTTGACAAATAACTACGCGACAGGAGCATTGAACTAGTTCTTGATACAGACAGGGACGTAAATATGTGTATATTTATAGTGTACGTAGCAACACCGTCACTATTCAATATACAAAAGCGGATTTTGAAAGAAATTTACGAACTATATTTGATTGGGAACGTGCAGCTCTTTAGATACGTTAATAACCCTGACGCCTACGTGACATCTCTCAGATGATTTTAAGAACTCTTGGCCTTCGTCTTGTGAGTTAATGATGTCTCCGATCATCTTTTTCTGTTATTTGGCTTTGAATAACAGCCCAAATTTGGTATTTTTCAGTAATATACTGCTTTTACCTAATTACTGTTTAGACTAACTATCAGATAGATTTTTCTCATTTTTTTAATATTTAAGAGAGATACACTATCAGGTTTGGGGAAAACCCCAATTGGGGTATATACCCTAATTGAGGTATTATATCCCAATTGGGGTTTTCCCCCCAACCTGACTATAGCTATAGAAGTATGTTGACCTTTTAACATCTATATATGTCACCGTTTGATTAAATGAGTTATTTATGTAGTTTATGAAATACAAAATATTTACAGGAAAAGGGAGTTAAGGTGGAACAGGGTCTAAAAATTATCAAAATTTTCTGATATTTTCATGTATTATGCTTTGTTATTAGGGCGTGCCAAAAATAGATTAAAAATTGGGGGTCACTGCCCATTTAAGGGTGAAATGTGTCATCTAATAAGTAGCTATTTTTGGCATGTTTGGTTTAAATGATAGGCAAAATGAGTGAATTTTAACAAAATTTTAATTTATTCTAGTTATATCAGATAGATTTTTTTTTAATTTGGCAAATTACTAGCTAGTTAACATGATTAACTTTCCTTCGATTTGCATGACAAATTTTTGGACTTAAACTATTTTTTGTCTCACCCGCGACGAAAGGCGCAAAAAGCAAGACATTTTATGCGTACAAAGTATGGCAGCCACGGCGTAAACTTTTATTCATGTTTTTGTGAATAGGTGATTTTCACAATACTATAAGTAGTACAAATGTAAGTCAATGATATTTGGTGTATAGGTTGGTCTTTTGTCTGTGACCTCAATTTCACGATCCAATGAACATGTTAAATTTTTGTTCTTAGTTTATATAGTTTCTCAGTAACTTTAAGTGGCAGGTCAATGATATTTCGTATGTAGCTTAGTCTTAGGTAGTACATGAAAGTCTGTCATATGGGTTTTGTCTGTGACCTCAATTTTACGGTCTAGTGAGCATGTTAAGTTTGTGTGATTAGGTCGTGGTTGGTCAATGATATATGGCATGTAGGTTGGTCTAAAGTAGTACATGACAGTTTGTCATATGAGTTTTGTCTGTGACCTCGATTTCACGATCTACTGAGCATGTTAAGTTTGTGTAATTAGGTTATTTTCTCAGTAACTATAAGTAGTAGGTCAATGATACATGTATATGGTATAACGGTTGGTCTTGACAGTCTGCTATATGGCTTTTGTCTGTGACCTCAATTTCACAGTCCAGTGAACATGTTAAGTTTTTGTGCTTAGGTTAGTTTCTCAGTAATTTTTTGTAATTAGGTCTTTCACAGCATTTCTGGGTATGTGGGTTGGTCTAATGTAGTACATGACTGTGTGCTATATTTTTTTGTCTGTGACCTCAATTTCACTATGTAGTGAACATGTAAAGTTTTGAGTATCTACAGTGATCTATTAGTGGTAGGTCAACATGGTCAATAGGTGGATGAGACTTATATTAGGGTTAAGAACTGTTTATTTACCAATTGCCAAATCCATCAATTTTGCAATCTTCAGATAAATGAAAGTAAATCATATGTTATATTCTAGATATATTTGTAATTTTATTTGTTTTATTTTCTGGATTAAATATTTTAAATATTTCAAATTCATTAAGCATGGAAACATTCAAAATCAAAGCTTCTGTAGTATAATAGTAGTACATTCATTTTTTAATTGGAAAGTGTCAGACTGAGTTCAAATCTGACCAGAAGTCAAGAATTTGCTTCCATGTACATTTCTCTATTTTAACATTTTGAGGTACAAAATAGTTTTCAGCCATTTTGAAGATTTCATTTTCCAAGTGAATATTTGATTAATAAAATATCTTATAAAACAAAATAATTTATAGCATGATTTGAACTTCATTAACAAATAAATGCCAACTTATATGTGGTTTCAGGTATTGAGCTCGCAATTTTTCGGTCTTATTCAATATCTAATTATAATATGCATCTTGGTTGTCGGCATATGTGGAACATATATCCTTGTTTCTATTTGACAGATCATTATCAAAATTTAGTACATGACAAAGTTCCTTGGACCATGCTTAAGCTTAGGTGATACCTTATTTTCTTGACCCTGCCACCAGTTTTAGAATAAGTGGCAAAGAAGGGGTTAAATTGGATCTCGAGAATTGGATGTTTTCAAATATTTGGTGGTAGAATCTTTGTTACCTATATCAGATTTTGTGCAGCATTAACCATATTTAAGGTATTAAAGCTCAAGTCCATGGCCTATTATGTGGACATTTGTCAGATGTATTCTGAATAAGGATAGTTTTTATACCCCGCCACACGTAGTGGCGAGTTATTAACGTATTGGCGAGGTATTATGTGATACCCTCAGTCGTGTGTCCGTCCGTCAGTGTGTCCGACCGTCCGTCCGTCCCCGAAGGTTCCGACTGATAACTTGTGACCGAAATAACACAAGGTCTTCAAACTTAGTATGCAACTTGTTTACCACAAAACTCTGGTCAAGTTCGATTTTGGGTTCAGAGGTCCAAGGGGTTCTCGAGTTATGCCCCTTGAAACTTAGAAATTTTGCGAATTTTAGGGTTTCCGACTGATAACTTGTGAACAAAATAACACTAGGTCTTCAAACTTGGTATGCAAGTTGTTTACAACAAAACTCAGGTCAAGTTCGATCTTGGGTTCAGAGGTCCAAAGGGTTCTGGAGTTATGCCCCTTGAAACTAAGAAATTTTGTGAAACGTGGCGGGGTATCATGCAATGCACCATTACTATTTTTTTTATAAATTTTAACCATTTAGTAGTTGTAGGTAGCTAAGATCTTGTTTTTGCGAAGTAACTTAATTTCCTATTTTTCATTGGATTTTAACAGGCAATGTGTCTTTGGATTCTTAAGCTTACAATTAGTAGTGCTTGAACAAATTTTGCATAGCTCTTAGAATACAATACATGTACTACACAAAATGTAATAGTACTTCCTGCCTCACAGCCCACAGTATAGATGTACTATTTGTAATTTATTGCAAGCTGTAGTGTCTGCTTTTAATGGGGCTTGTTTAGAGGGGTCCCAATATCCCACATCCCTGAAAGTCTGGACTAAAATATCCATATAATTATTGAAGAATCCAATATCCCATGGTCAAAGAATCTGATGTATATATCCCTGTCCATCTTGTCTCAAATATCCCATATCCCATTATTAAAAAATCGTAAATATTCCATATCCCAATATACCCTTCATTGGCCTGTATTTTCATAATGTGTTTCATGTCTTCCTATTTTCAACTATCCTGTATATATCTTTTGTATACAAGAGGTACAAAGTTGAAGTCTGATAAATACAAAATGTAATCTTCACAACAAACAGGGTGAGTGTAAACTATTATCAGAAATAGTATCTGAGTGTTCAATATACAGAAACTTTTATTGTACAAATGTAAATTCTAATGCAACTTTTATATAACGGAGGTTTTGATTGGTCAAGACTGACCGTCAATTCTGTCATCTACACACCTGGGAAAAAGTAGGGTCCATGTTTAGTCTGGTTCCTGATATAGTTACAAATTCACAAGTCAAAAAATAGAACATGAAATCGTTTAAATGCATTAGAATCGCAATAACAGTGCGTTATTTGAATACCCGAGGGCGTCAATTACACAATAATAATTAACGAGCTTCAGCGAGTTAATTATTATTTGTAATTAAATAGCGAGAGTTGATAACAAGCGATATACAAGCTTCACGAGTTGTGAAACCTATTTCTCTTATGATATTATTCATTTGTAAACAATTCTGTCGTGTTCTCCAAATTATATTAAGTTGGGAGAATTTACCTGTTGTGTTTCCGAATACATTGAAGATTGATTATGCACTTTAAAATTATCCTTATAATGAATGTAAAGTCTAACAATAAATTATCCCTATATATAAAGTAGACACTATAAACAACGATATGTATTGTACATGTAGGAGCTATATTGTTGCATTATACGCACATGCACACAACAATCAATAGCAATGACAAGAACATGATTCCTCGCTAGTGACAAACCTGGGTGAAAGCTCGGTTGGATTGTAATTACAGTTTTAAACATCTATAATTAAATGAATATTTGCCTCTCAGTTGAGTGGAAATTTTACGAATTGTAGGTGTAAATTTCTGTCTCTGTGGTAACTGATTCTGATGTCAATTTCCACGCTTCAATGATCCCAATACACATTACATCATAACATCAACACAGAACACAGGAAGGAAACTTATTTTTAGCGATAAAATAATTTATTATTTTCATATATTTTTAGAGTGTTGTGATTTGTTAAAAGGTGGTTACATGGTTATGTATATTTCTAAGAGTTGTCAATAAAACGTGGAATTGACTCTACGTATTGACTTCGTGCTAAAAATAGATCAGCCAATTTAACATATGTATATTTCTAAGAGTTGTCAATAAAACGTGGAATTGACTTAACGTATTGACTTCGTGCTAAAAATAGATCAGACAGTTTCACAATCAATTCAAATACAAGGGTAAAAGCTGAACTGACTTGTAATAAAGTTGGATAATTAAAATTAAATGATTAAAAATAATGTTTTGTTACATGTACATATGATTTGTTATTCTAGTATATATTTATCTTTGACCTTCGGATAAACCAAGACTATAGTTAACGTATTTACTACCTGCGGTACTCATTTTTTATTAAGTCTAGATAATTATTATGTCGTTTCCGACCGTGTCTAAAATTATATCTTCTTCGTTCAGTACAAGGGCAAAGATCCTATAAGCAGCGGCTGGAGGAATGTTCAGTCTGTAATGTAACGTCAAAGATGTATTGTCCATACTCACCGTTTCGTCTACGTAAGTCAAATCAAAATAGATTAATCCATACAACGAGCCGAAGTTGCTAAGGGTAAGCATGTTCCCGGTGTCATAGTCGTTGCTTTCGTTAGGTTTAAAATTACAGGCATCTCTGAAGATTCTGCTGATTTGATTTGAACTATATCCCGTTTCCGGGTAAAACGTGCCGGCGCCAACCTCTAATCTAGCAGTTAAGAGACTACAATTTGTGTTTGCTGCGTTTAATTTGAATGTATCAAGTAACAGAGGATTTTGTTCTTGATCAGTATGTTTCCCGTTTCTTTGTAAAAACACAATTACGTGTTTCGGGTGTTTTATTCCTGTTGTAATACGAAACGACCCTTCAACAGATTGACTCGAGATATTAGTGTGAATGGATTCTCTTAAGTATGTCCATCGTCTTGGTTTCATGTAATTTTTTTAACACATCCGTTAAACCAACAGAATTTAATTTTAGTCTGGGTAACCAAAGTTCAAAATGTGTAATTACAACTCTACCGTCATCAGCAGCAGCAGCCTTGTATAATAAATAATTGTCGTCGTTTATTTTTATCGTTATTCCCATCTGTGCCGGGGGTAAAAGATTTTGTTCCAACGAGGCGAAGAACGAAAATCTATTTAGTGGTATTTCTGCTGTTACTTCTGCTCGTGCGTTAGTTAAAGCTGTTCTCGCAGCAAATCCTATATTATCAGCAGTGACCGCTTTGTTATCAGGGTAAATAAAGCTGTTTTTGCCTAAGCTGTTAACATAACCATCTGAAAGCGTAAGCAATGATTTGACGTGATTTGCTAGAGATAAATTATTACAGTCGTAAACTGTTTTTCCGTTTTGGTGGACTGTCATTTGACTAAGAAAATTTGTTACATCTGAAATAACAGATACTGTGTTGTTGTCCGGTGCTGTTCCGTCAGCTAGTTTATTTACTTTAAACTTGATTAAAAAATACCCATTATACCAGTCATAAAACGAAGCCTTATCATTTATACTAAATTTATAGTCCGTTTTTGTTTGTTGTTGACCATTTGGTGGAGATACTATAGGAGTATCTAGTAAAAAGTAACAATACTCATACCTATCACAGAACTGTGTTCCTCTAAACATTTTTTATTACTGGATTAGTATTTTTCTTTCTTATATAAAAATGATAGAGTTTATAAGCAGTGTCTTAAACAGGTTAAACAAGAGTCTTGAGCGTTGGAAAAAGAGTAAAACCTATAAGATTTTTGTTTTACTTATGAGATGCTTAAACCGCAAGCAACGTAAAAAATGTGAGTGAACTAAGAATCTAGCCCGTTTTACCCGTCTCAACTGTAGTGAATAACAATTGTTTATTTTCGTTAGTCCCGTAGATAGTAGTTAATACCCTTTTTGGGTGCACATTTTCCGAAAAGTTTTTCGGAAAATGTGCACCCAAAAAGGGTATTAACTACTCATAGGGGGAGGGTTTGGATCCAAGAAAACGAGTTTAACCCCATCGCAATTTTTGCGCCTGTCCCAAGTCAGGAATATGTTGGTCATTGGCTTGTCCTTGTCTCCTTATAAAATTTTAGTTTCTTGATATTCGGGTTATTAGATGTGGTTTGTTTCCATTGATTTATTCACTTTTTTTTTTACTTTCATGGGGGCCATTTAGGGCTTGCTATATGGTGTGAGGTTCCTCACTGTGTTGAAGACCATACGGTGACCCTTAGATGCTTTGTTTTGGGTCGTTTTAACCTGGATATGGGATGTTGTCTCCTTGACATTTACCCCATTTCCTTTCTTTTTCAAATTTAACATTTGATTCATCCTTTAACTTGTGAATAGATATAAAACAAACGAAAGAATTGTATTCATACTGACGAAAAAATATAGTTCGATTTACATATTTTCCCGTTAATATGAGTCCCGTTTAATCGCAGACAACAAGTTTGATTGGCTGTCTGAAATGTGGTATTTATTGATAACAGGAAAGCAGGATGTAGAAATAAGGGACGCCATATCGCTGATGGCAGCGATAAACGAATTTGAAGTCTTTAACTATATAGTAATAGGGGTTGGTTAGTAATGTGGTCTGAAGAGGGAGATGCATTGTAGGTTTTCTCATGTTACGAAAACTGAATTGTCGGACACTCAATTATAAGCGATGTACTTGATATAGCATTGATTGATTGATTGTAGCTTGCGTCTCAGGCCAATATGACTTACCTCAGATCTATAATTATGCCAATATGAAATAAATTATGCAATGATACTATATTATATGCATTATATTGACTAATAAACTATATTTCTTGGATATAAATTTTAACACATTTGTTACTTATTGGACCGCATTCATAAATCAGATATTTCCATATTATATATATATATATATATTATGCAGGATTTTTCTATTTCATTTCCAAGAATGGAAAATCTGGATGAGAACCACAATTGCAGACAGGAAGATAAGTATGCGATACAAGGGCAAAAAAATATAAATTCAAATCATTTGTTTACCTCGTTGCGACAGTTAGTTTTTAAAATAAACCTTAAATTTCAATTTCACCTATCATTTTTTTGCTTACAAAAATTCATGATTATTCTGTGATTAAAGCTGCGCTATCATTTTAATTGAAATATCTCGTATAAATTCACAGACAAATCGTATAAAATCTGGGACATCAGTAGTGGACACTCGTGTAAATTCCAGGACAACATGAAACTCCGAATTCTCTGGTTTCTACGTTATATCAATAACACCATTCCGGACTATAAAGACAGAAAAGTAACATTTCAGTAAAAATTGCAAAATATGATAAAGAATAACAACACAAAGGAGTATTTCCGCTCGTAAAATCGGGTCGAATCCATTACAATCGTATAAAATCATTTTGGGAAAATCGTAGGAAATCATGTCCTCGCAGGACGGCGTTACCTACTGTGATGTTATGAAGGACGACCCATTTAAAGCATCAGGAGAATGTCTTAAAGCCCCCAAAAATAATAATAAACAAAATTAAAAAAAGATAAAAGAAAGAAAAAGAATAAAACTTAAAGAGCTACATGTAGCTCTAGGAAATCATCCCAATGCTGCAGAATCAATTGAACCCTACGACGAGGATTAGCTGTTTGCTTCTTAAGAATTTGGTTCGGATATCCCAGATAGCTTACTTGGAGGAATTTGGTTTTTAAATACCATAAAATTTGGATTACGCGATTCGTATGAAAAAAAGGAAATTGAAATGGGGCAATATTTCAATTTGTTCCTTCGGTATTCTACTGCCGTTGTTTCTATTGAAAGTCAGACAAATGGAGAAAGGAAATTGGTATAACAAAGGAGCGCACACTAATACCAAGAACACTAGAGTATATATGCCAAAAATCCTTGAATGAACAATGTATCGAACTTTATCTTGAGGATATATGAGTAAAATAATTGCACATACTGCACATGCCCACAACTTATGTCTTCATGTATTCAGAAGCCTGAAAAAATGTTCTGAAAACACCACTACATTTTTTCACCAGTACCACACATCAATAAGTATGATCTAATGACATTATTAGTCCACATTGTCATTAAACAATGTGGCTGTAGTATTGCAAATACAAACAACTCGAAAAGCAATATTTTTCATGCCTGAGGTAAAAAATAAACAACACTGAATGATATATATATAGAGTGATAGGCATATACGTTACTGATACTGTCTTTATAATGTGTTAAGGCGAGTCTGACATTGAGCATAATGTAATAAAAGTACCAGTAACGTAAATGACCATTATTTTTTATAAGGGTAATTCTATTATTAGGGGACGACCATTTGATTCTGAGGGGGGGGGGGCTGGCAGATTTTGCAAATAAATATTCTGTCCCTGAAAAAGTTGGAAATAAATAATCTGGCCTGCACTTCAAAGAAAATAATAATCTGACCTTAGATTTATTGGTACAATACGATTATGTTATTGAAAATAAAAATTTTCGCCGCNCCCCCCCCCCCCCCCCCCCCTCAGAATCAAATGGTCGTCCCCTTACGCTTATTTTGTCAAATAATATGCGCACTATTTTGTAGATTATTTTATGTAGTGCGGTCGGCGCGTGACATCAGTTCACCATTATGGCTGAAAAGAACAATATGTTTAGACGATGTGTGCATGTGAAGGTGTTAACATCCTTGTCATGTGTCGGAATAGCATTGATCACGTTTTAATGGACGCAATGTAAGCATTGAACAACAATTTGTAATACTAAACTTATGATACAGATGCAAATACACTATTGACCCAGTTTTGACCTTCCTTCAACGACGTGGATAAGGGGACGAACATTCGATTCCTAGGGAAGGCCTGGCAGTTTTCACGGTGCATAACCATAACGGATTCTTTCGGATGGAAAGGATTCTTTCGGATCGCAGAACAGACATTTCCAGACTTTTTGTCAAATTGTCAAAGAAAACGGTGCTAAAAATGTAAAAACTGTTAAAAAGGAGATGTAATTGTATCAATCTAAATGTATCACGGAATTGTTGGACATTCATCCCTTACTTTTATTTAGATGACATTAGAATATAGCGTCATGTTGATTTAAGTAAGACGATTTGCGATGAGACCTATTGATTTTGCAATCGTTTATTTTGATTTTCTACAGTAAATTCGCATATAAAAGAATAATTTCTTGTTTGCTGGTGAAGAGGATCATTCAATTTTGATATGCACACCCATTTGCATTAAACAAAATTGAAAATTACAGTATAGGTGATATTTTGTTTACAGGGTGGAAAAGGATTCTTTATGAAGTAAGTAATTTTGTCACCGGATTACTTTCAGATCTTTATGGCACAGGACACTAACATATTGTAGTTTTTTCCAGTTAGACGGAACGTTGTTTGTTATTATTCATTTCTTATATTTTGTATTAAAATTTTATTATTCATGAAAGAGTACTTCGCGCATATTTTGTTTTATGTTGAAGACCCTAGAGAAGTATTGATTTTTAACATCGTGGTTTAGGAACGAAATTTCCTTAGCCACGACGATGCATTCGGAGCGCACAGTAGCTAAAGCCAAGCAATATCACTCAAGATTTGAAAAATACAATTTAAGAAAAAAACATTATGATCCTGGGAGTTGATATGGAGTCAGTTTACGGGATTTTTTTCATAGTCATTTGATTCTAAAAAACAAAATTAAACTCGCTCTAATTATGGGTACAATAAAATGAATTTGCAGTACGAAACAATTGTTAAGACATAGCATAGAAACATCTGATCCAAAAGCTTGAAATTGTGGTTCTGTAAAAAATAACGCATATAAACATTGAATGTATATATGGTGCATAATTAAAACTAAAAAACGCGTAATTTTCTTTGGTATTTCATTAGCATTCAGTATTCTCTAAGTAAAGAGGATACTGATCATTTTACATCATTACAAGTAGCGAGGAGTTTTCTAATAATTCGGCCTGCATGGTTTCCAGCGTTTCATATGATGTGGTTCCTTGAAGTTAGTTTTTTCATTAGTGATTTGATGAAATAGGTAGGCAGAAAAAATAAATGGTAAATATAAAAAAAGATGTTATTCATAATGAATTTTTGCCTACACACTACTTTACTGATATTAAAAGTTCTTTCATATCTGATAGGATGATCATGGTATTGACAGCATGTGTTTGTACCATGATCTCATAAACACATGAAAAACTTAGGCAATATGTAAAAGTTAAACGATTTTAGTTATTCGTTTTCCATTCCAATTATATGAAAATATAATTGGAAGTTGGTAAAATTTTGCATATTGTCTATTTTATGCATGTTAGAGTGACCTATGACCAAGAAAATATGATCCATGTGCAAAAAAAATTTACCCTGTTTGAGTGGATGAAACCTGAGGATATCGAATGCTTCTGAAATCTGACGCTCTTATTCCCTTAAGACCTACAAAATATCTTAAAAGAAAAAAAAATATGTCTGATATTTTTATAAGGATCGAACTACCTTAAAATAAGAATTGGTCACATGCATTGACAGTATAGTATATAGCGACAGTTTGCAAACGATTTGAGTTAGTGGTGTAGTGCGTTGCGATTGGATCGATTGGGATAGGACCGTCAGTCATTTGACAAAATATAGAAGGTCATATGACCGGAACCGGAAGTCGAAGGTGCTCGCAACTAGGATCTTTTGACACAAAAAGGGACTGTACTAATAACAGCATATGGAGGATAAATGATTATTTGACCAATGGATACTCCTTCGTACACGTTTAGTCACTTTGCCACTATTTATTTTCGAATGCGATATCATTCCATATTTTATCTGTGCTAACTTTGAAAAAAAAGCGTAATTTTCAATATTCCCGACCTTTTGAGTTTGTCGTTTAAATAAGATAATGCTGTTTATCAGAATAGAGAAAACTCTCCATACACATTGCTATTTGTCTGGATCATGTCGTTGCTGATGGCAGTTAAGGATGACCATTGTAGCAATAAAGTTTTGTGACGTCATAAGTTACTTTCTAATACCGTTTAAGTGGTTATTTTCGCGAGCACTTCATTTTCTGTAGTCGCGAAAATTGCATACCGCGAAATATAATTTAAATGAGCCTTTAAATGATAAGCAATCACGAAAATTTGAGTGCCGCGAAAATAAAGTCCAGCAATTTTGAAAGAAATCGCGAAATTTGTATCACGCGAAAATAACCACTTATACGGTATATTATATGCGTCTTTGTTTCTTTGATTACGTACTCACTGGCTGATTGCAGGGGTTAACAGATAACTGCTTTTTAGCTCTCCTGGCTATGCGAGGTTGAGTATTTGCCATCATTTGTCGTCCCTCTTTAACTTTTCATTCAAAAATTTCCGGAATCACTTGGTCATTTGGAATTAAACTTTGTCAAAGTATTCAATGAGTGGCCTGGTTAAAAATTGCGTCTTGCTTGTTTGTTACTCATCCAAGATGGAACATAATTTTAGCATAGGACGCTATTTGAAATGTATTCAAAGATATTCTCTGAAACCCTGGAGTAAACTGGAACTTAACTTGGTCACAATAGCTAGGATGGTCTCTTATTCAAGATGGCGGAGAACAGTTTTACACAGCACCCTATGAGACATGAAAGATCTTTTAAAGATCTTCTCCTCCAAAAGCATCGAGCCATTGGGAACCAGACCTGGTCACAATAGTTCATAAGTGGTACGCGTCAAAGTTTCTGATTTTTCATGTTCGTTAATCATCAAAGATGGGCACCGGCAGCGAAAAGGTTAACATAGGTCCCTTTGGGAAATGCATTCAAAGATATTCTCATCTGAAACGGCTATGCCAATTGGAAACAAACTTGTCACAATAGTTCTTGGGTGGCGCCCTTCCAAATTTTTAATGATATTACTGCATGCAAAATGTCAATCAGCGAGGAATATAGTTTAAAATAGGGTCCTATTCAAATATATAGTTTAAAATAGGGTCCTATTCAAAGATCTCCTCCTCTGAAAACACTGAGCCATAAAAGTCCTTTCGTAGTCCCCTTTAAACTTTGTCACTTTTATGTACACTCCTCATCCAAGTTTACTGCCAACGGAAAGCTTAATTCAACATAGGAATCCTATGAGAAACACACTGAACACCAAAATAACGAAGTTAGTTATAAATTTAGATTCTGCACAAGGCCATTTGAAAGATCTCTAAAATCACTGAATCAATTGGAATCAAATATGGTTACAATATTCCTTAGATGGTCCAATTTAAAGTTTGTAATTTTTATGAAGACATCTCATTCAAATGACCTCCAGCGGGGTAAATATGTAGTTTAACATACAATCCTAAGGAAATGCTTTCAAAAGATCCACTCTGAAACCTTTAAGGAAATTGGCATCAAGTTGGGTCAAAATAGTCCTTAGGATGTCCCCGTCAAAGTTGGTGATTTTTGTGTCCATGATGGCCGCCAGTGGATAACGTATTTAAACAAAGGACACCATTGGAAATGTACCAAACATATTTTCTTCTGAAACCACTGAGCCAATTAGAACCAATTTTAGTAACAATGATAATTAGATGTTTTTTTAAAACGGTATCTATCCAACAGATGCCTACCTCATCCAAGATGGCCGCCCTTGGGAATATTTTTTACATATTAAGATATGAGAAGCACATTCAAATGTCTTCTTCTCTGGAATTCTTTGTCCAAGTAGAATCAAACTTTAGTTAAAATGATCCCACGCAAAAAAGTGTCCGGCAGATTCGTAACCTCTTCAAAGATGACCGCTTGCGTAGCATAGTTTGATATTGGACCTTATGGAAAAACACTTTCGAATATTTTCTTCTCAGAAACTAATTATCCTATAAGAACAAAACATTGTCACAATGGTCTCTAAATTGTCCCTTCAAAAAGTATCCAGCAGTTCCCTACCCGATGAGAGATGGGCACCAGCTGTGAACATAGTTGACATTGGATCCCTATGAAAAACAAAAACTCCAAGTCCAATTAAAACAAAACTAGGTCACAATGGTCCTCATGCTGATTTCAATGAGAAGAACAACAATAAAAGCGTTGTTCCATTGCTTGGCTTAATCATGCATTTGTAAAGACTTTGTCTCATGTGCATTTTCATACCCTTTTATTGTTGATTTAAGACTAGTGTTTGTCTCTCCTGCATACTTTCAAATTTTGGCATTTTTTGTAATATCAAAATTTTATTCTGACCGTCCCTTTTATGGTGCTGACTTCTCATAATTTTATTATACCAAGTTTTCTTGCAATTGACTCGATAAGTGCCCTGTGGTTGTATATATATGTTGTGTTTGTCTTCTATGAGTCTTCTTTCTCGGACAACCGATGACAGCACTTGCAAGAGCTCTTTGCCTGTCATTGTTGAAGGCCTCGTTTGGTGATTTCAAGGTGAAGAACAACAATAAAAGTGTGGTTCCTTCGCATGATTTAATCATGTATTGGTAGAGACTTTGTCCTATGTGCATTTACTTCATATACTTTCATTGTAAATTAAATAGTCTTCCCAAAGAGGTATAATCCAGGACCATACTTTAGCCAAGATAGCTGTCACCCGGGAACATAATAAAACATTGGATTTGATTTAAACGCATTCAAAAATATATTCTTCTCTGAATCTTTTAGTCCAATTAGAACCACACTTTGTCACAATGATCCTTAGATGGTCCCTTTCGACAAAGGTACCGTTATCTGGCAAGTCCATATCTCATCAAAGTTGACTACGGTGGGGAGCATGTTTTAAATTTGACCAAATGAAAATAATTTGGGCTCTGAAACTTCTAATCCAATTGGAATAAATGACAACAATTCTTGAGTGGTCCTTGTCGACATTTTTGTCTGGCAGCTCTGAATCCAATCCAAAATAGCCACAAGCTGGGAAAATAGTTTAAGATTGTGCCCTTTTGAAATGCCATCAATATATCCATGTCAGTCATAGCCAAGGTTGGCGTTACAAGCTCTTTAGAGAATCTTTTGAGAGTTGATTTCACCTCGTCACGAATGCATTGAAAAGGATTTACAATTAACTTTCATGCTAAAGAATATGAATCATCTTCCCTATTTATTGATCATAATGCAAAAGGCTCTTTATATTGGTGCCTTCATCCAAGGACAATCTGAAATCCAGTGGTATTTAAACAATTATTATAAAACATGACCACTGGTTTAGAAAGGAAAACAAAGTCGATTGCAATGTTTCCCTCGTTGTTCAAGTCCCTTACAAGTTACTTATCATTTTAAATATATTAATTTTCAAGTGCTTGAGACAAATTTCTATTTACATAGATAAAGGGTAAAAAATATTCATTAGACCATACTTTTTATATTTAAGCGAAAATGTTGCGTGCAATCTTTGACTTCATGTTTCAACTTTGTGACCTTCAGCCTTCCGTCATTGACCGATGCTTCTTAATCATGGGTCTAGGACGCGTCTGGTCAAAAAGCATCACAACACATCATCACCATTTTTAATGATAAGTGAAATGTCCCTTTATCACAAATAGGTTCGTTCGACGAATGCTTTCCATGTTAAATTGACTGTCTTCCCCACAAAAAGTAAATGAAAGATTCTTTTTGATTCTTTACAATTGTATTAGATTGAAGTAAAGTTGAAAAAATCGAGAAAAAACAATCTAGCAAAAATAGGTCGCCTGTGTGAAGTTTTAAATAATATTATTTCTTTAATTATATTTCCTGAAGATCTTGTCATTGAAAAAGTTGTTTTGAGTAATAAAATAAAGGATTGCAGAATCACTAATCATTTATTCTAAGATATGGAAGCACGATTTTGATTAGGACTCTTCCCTTATTCAAGTATAAACCACTAACATAAAGCTTACTACGTGCATTACAGAAATAAAACGTGTCCAATGGAAGTCATGAACTATATATTGCGAAAATATCCTTTCTGTCGTTCAAATTGTTTATTTGCAATCGTTTGTTTAATTTTTAACATGAACATTTATAAATAAACCACTCTTTATGGGCTTTGTACTGCATCAGAATTCAAGAAAATCCGGTGCCAGGATCATTTAGTGTCCGTTTCCAGAGTAAGTTTATATTTTGTCTCGTCTGTGTTCAATACGCGCAGAATAGTTTGCCAAAGTAAGTTCTAAGTCTTATATTGTTAGAAAAATGATTTATTCGTGTATTACACCTAATAGTTCTTCGTTGTTTAACAGATAAATGCCAAAAGTATTTTCGTGGAAGGATCCTTGGCTGTCAATATTAGGAATTAACCAACAAAATTATTAGAGTTTACATAAAGTAACGGTTTGTTTTAACAAAGAGATGATCCAAAAGTTCCGTGACATTATCACTTACAAGATCAAGATGATAAACAATTGTATAAAATCAATTTAATGGACACTCGTACACGAGTTTTCCGAAATGATCCTTTACGCGATTCCGAAAGAATCTTGTACGTCCGAAAGGATCCGTTATGGCTATGCACCGTGGTTTTTGTTAATAAATATTTTAGCCTGGAGAGAAGGGAAAATAAATATTCTGGTCAACACCTCCTTGAAAATAATAAATATTCTAGCGTCCAGATTCCAACACAGGCACTTGTTTCATAAAAAAAGTTCGTCAGGTGAAAGAAGAAAGGGACGGACTAACATTCTTGATGAAACAAGAGCCTTAAGATTCTACAGTATATGGTTAAAAATGAAGAAAAATGAATAATCATCTTGCCTGGATGCGGTTGAAAATAAATTATCTGACCCACAAATTTTGAAAATAAATATTCTGGCGCCACAAAATTTGACAGCTCCAGAATCAAATTGTTGTCCCCTAAGTTTCGGGATAAGTTTTTTTTTGCTATTATCTCGATCCCAGTCAAATAAATTTACGTTTTATTAAGGTCTCGCTGCCAATTTTCCAGAAAATAATGCAAAAGGTTGAGAACATAATTGGAAAAACACAAAAAACTTCTCATCATTTTCTTTTTTTGTATTTTGTTTTTTTTGGGTTTTTTTGTTTTTTGTTTTTTTTTTGTTTTTTTGGTAAATGGTAAACAGTCAGGGGTGTATTTTGTATTTCGTCAACAAGTTAATTTTTTAAATTATTATTTTTCATGTCAATTTTCATAAAAATATAAAAATATTACTCAATATGAGTAATTTCTTAACTTTGAGAGCCCCAATCACTTTTCTAAGCAGCGATTTCAGTTACTCATCTGAAAAAAAGACAACTCTTATTCACGTGATTTTGAAAATCACAAATTTAAGTAATTCTCTAACTGTATTCCTTAATGGACAAGACTGACAAAGTTTTGTCGACTACACGTACAAGCATTTTATAGCATGTGTCATCGAACACATAAAATGGGTACTAAGACAGGTTTTTGTTTAAATTTCCATGAAATCTATCATGGTAAATTTCTGATTGTACTGTACATGTACTTAGTAGCAATAAACTGGCCCAACTTACAATGCTAAACTTGATAGGATTTAAAACCGAAAACCAGTCTTTGTACAAATATCCTGTGTAAAATAATACGCTGTGTTTTAGTGGTAAATAATTGTGTTATCAGTTAATTTCCATATTGCTAAACATTTCTTGATACAAGAAAATATCAGACTTGATGCCTAACAAAATTATTGTTTTTGATAATAACTCGGTTTTTCCATTTTTTCAATGTAAACATGCAGATTGATTATAATGTTGTTTCATGGCTTTTTCTAGCATTGCACATGACTCTGGTGAAAAGGAGTATTCAAAATGATTTTTTTTTCAAAATCATACACAATTCCTAAAATATGTATTTTGATACCCCCAAATTCTGATTTTCAATAATCAGTTTTTGGTATTAAAACTCCCAGAAAGTCAAAATATCACTTTTTCTCATAATACTTTGGTATATTTTCTGCCATAATCACTTTCTCTTGAGTCCGAATCGAGGAGATCATAAGAACTGTAAAGACAACAGAAGGCATTCAATTCTGGTGAATCCAAAATCACTGTTATACATGTAAACTCAATAATATGAAAGCATATCAGCAATTTATATCAAGGGATTATGAATTATGTTGAAATCCCATCTGATGTACAATAATAATAACCCACTCTGTTTGCACTCTCAGATTACTGGAATTCATTTTTGGTTTTATGTTGTAAGTATCTGTAATTATTTTATAACTTGGCTTTTCTCTAAGAGTATCACCAATTTTGTTGGTAATTTCAATATTGTTTTCATTAATTGACAGATCCTCGGGCTTCACTACTACAATTTGAGCGGTTATTTCATCAGCATTGTTTTCCTTTGAATGTTTTGTAATTGTTTCACATTTTTGTTTTTTGGTATTTGTCAAGAAGTCAACACATTTTCTTCAGTGTTTTTATGCTGTTTATGGCATAATTGTTAATACGTTCTATGTTCTTATGACCAGAGTCTTCTAGTATAGCTGTCAGAGGTATGTTCTGTGATGGCAGTTCTCCTGCTGGAATGGAGTGGAAGCTTTTTATTTTGATTGATATTTGCTCTTTGTACTGCAGTTTTCATTACAGTTTGTAATTTTTTCTCCAAGTGGTATAGCTTTGTACCAACTATGTGAGTTGAGCAATGTTTTGACTACCAAGTAGAACGTGGATTCTGAATTGCACATTTCTAATGTCCTAGGTCTCTTATACTGAAAAAAAAATTAAAACAGTTAGGATTTTGGTACACACTTACTTCAAATAATGACTAATGATAAGACCTTTTTTTTTTTGCTAGAGACTTGATATTCTATTTGTGAATAGAACTAATAAAGGTTAGTGCAAATGGTTTATTCACGTTTCTCCAACCAACATTTTTAGTTCGCCTCAACGAAGTTGAGGGGGACTATTGGAGTACCCCCGGCGTCCGCGTCCGCATTTGGGCATATATCTCTGCAACCATGCATGGTATGATCATCAAACTTTGTATGCCTTTGCATCTTGGGCTATCTCACAGCCTCCAAGAAAATTTGGTCTCTCTGACCTATATTTTCCGCTTGAACGACTTACATTCAAGTTTACGTCCGAGTTCAGATCTCAGTCACTTTACATGGTAGGATCATGTAACCTTGCATATGCATGCATCTCTGATGGTAGGTCAGCATCCAGGCAAAATTAGGTCACCTTGACCTATATTTTCCGTTTGAATGACTTACATTCAAGTTTACGTCCGAGTTCAGATCTCAGTCACTATATATGGTAGGATCATGTAACCTTGCATATGCATGCATCTCTGATGGAAGGTCAGCATCCAGGCAAAATTAGGTCACTTAGACCTATATTTTACGCTTGATTGATTTACATTCAAGTTTTCGGACGAGTTCAGATCTTAGTCACTATACATGGTAGGATCATGCAACCTTGCATATGCATGCAACTCTGATGGTAAATCCGCATCCAGGCAAAATTAGGACACTTTGACCTATATTTTACGCTTGATTGATTTACATTCAAGTTTTCTGACTAGTTCAGATCTCAGTCACTACACATGGTAGGATCATGTAACCTTGCATATGCATACACCTCTGATGGTTGGTCAGCAACCAGGCAAAATTAGGACACCTTGACCTATATTTTATGCTTGATTGATTTACATTCAAGTTTTAGGACGAGTTCAGATCTTAGTCACTATACATGGTACAATCATGTACCCTGGCATATGCATATAACTCTGATGGTAGATCAGCATCCAGACAAAATTAAGTCACTTTGACCTATATTTTCCGCTTGATTGATTTACATCCAAGTTTTTAGACAAGTTCATATCTCAGTCACTTTACATGGTAGGATCATGTAACCTTGCATAGGCATGCATCCCTGATGGTACATCAGCATACAGGCAAAAGTAGGTCACTTTGACTTATGTTTTACGCATGAGTGATTTATGTCCAAGTTTTCAGGCAGGTTCAGATCTCAGTCACTATACATGGTAGGATCATGTAACCTTGCTTAGGCATGCAAAGGTGATGTCAACAGCCAGTCAAGATTTGTTACTGTGACAAAGTGCCATAACGAGGCGAACTCTGTAATCGTTGATTACCTATGTTTAATTTTGACTAAAACAACATAGGGGATTATGGGGCCATTTGAGGGGTAATCACGATTGTCCAACAAACTAATATTTAATTGAAAGTGGAAATACTCCAAGAAGGACGAGTTGATTATATAATATTTGTTCCATACGAGAAAGACATACAGCTCATTAAAATTATTGCAGCTGGAGTAAACATATGTTTTATGGTCTCATGTTCATTTACTCCATATCCTTTCGTAAAATACAAAATAAATGATTTATATAGAGTGCCTTTGATAATATCTAGTGTGTGTTTTCGTTCTTGTTTTTTATCTTTTTGTTGTTGTTATTGTTATTTTTTTTCTTTTGTTTTGGTTTGATTTTTTTTCCTTATTCGCTTTATTTGTTTTCAGCTTTCTGTTATTTTTGTTCTTTCAATGAAATTTGCATTGTAATGTAGTTCTGTCTCTATTTCATTCATATCGGCAGTTCTCATTAAACAAAAAGAATGTGCAATTTATTTATTTTATTACATACAAAACAATGTATAACAAGATATGACAGCACTATATGATATCACATAAATTGTAGCACAAGAAAAGTATTTTATACAATATAATAAAAATTAATATATAATTCGACGTAATTCAAGTTATGAAAGCAGTGTCTGACAAATAATACAATTTTACAAAAGTTTCTATACAAAGTTACCAAATAAAAGTTTTAAAGAATTGAAACACTGAAGTCACTGACGAAGTTCCATTCGAATACAGAAGGATGCCTGGTCCGCGTGGTCCTGCACTGTCAGCTGTTTGTGTAAGAATCGGTCTTTTAGTGTAGTTAGTCTGTCATCGATTTGTCGGTATTTCTTCTGTTTTGGTCGAGTGGCGGCGCCAGCTGCAACTTTGGTTGGCTTATGTGTTGGCCTGTGTATTCTGTAGAATGTCGATAAGTTGGAATATATTTGGGTGTGCATGTCGGGCGTGTTTACTGAGTTTACTATGCCATCCCTTTAAGTGGCTGTTTGTTCGGGGTCCTTCATTGGTGAAGTGGTTCCATTGGTTTCAGTTTTGGCCCTTTACCAAGTATTCTGTTACATAGTCTGCAAATGCTGTAGTGCCGATGTTGATGTCTTCGGTGTCTTCTAGGGCATTAAACCAAACATCTTCTACCATATCAATTGGTATAATTGGAAGTACTGCTGCTCGTCTGATTAAAAGTCGGATATCGTCGTGTCTTTGTAGGCTGTGGCTAGTCCAAGTTTCTGGGTTTTTCTCCATATGCACTGGGTGTAATGGAAGAAGCAGCTTTTGAGAGTTACGTTCGGAAAAGCCCTAAGAGCAGCATTACGGGTAGCAGTCTCGAAGTCGGTGAAGACCTGTCGACAAAGCTTCAAACAAGGTTGCCATCATCTGACAAAAATACTATATCGATGTCCAAAAAAAAAAAAACGAATTGGCAAAGTCTAGCACTTTTGAACATACAAATTATGACGACAAAACGCTCACCACACAACATTACAAGGATACAGAAACACTCAAAGTTCCACCTAAAGATAACACCCTACCTACTATGTACTGGATTCCTTAACTTCACAAAAAACCCTACAAACATCGTTTCATTTCGGCTTCAAGTAATTGTTCTACCACAAATTTGTCCATCAATTTAAACAGTGCACTCACTTGTATAAAGGAGTTAGTCAAAAACTATTGTGAAAAAACATATCAAAACTCTGGTGTAAATTACTTTTGGAAACTCTATTGAAGTTTTAGATAAATTACAATCTATAGATAGACCAGTTTCATCTATTGACAGTTATGATTTTTCTACACTTTATACAACCCTTCCGCATAATTTGATTAAATTTAAATTTATTAAATGGTCTTTTAAATTTTCGGGTCTTCAGTTTATTTTCTGCAACAAAAAGCAAGGATTCTTCTCCAATATCTCTTACAACAATTATTGCTCCTGGACATGTGATGATATGATAAAGGCACTGAATCTCTTGCTAGACAACATTTATGTTCGTTTCGGCACCATTGTTTATCATCAGGTCTTTGGAATCCCCATGGGTACTAATTGTGCACCTCTCATTGCAGATCTTTTTCTTTTCTGTTACGAACGGGAATTCATGAAAAAACTACAGAATGGAACTGTACCAAATAGTGATAAACTTATTTCTATTTTCAATGATAATAGCAGGTATATTGACGATATCCTTACTATTGACAATCCCCAGTTTTTAGCTTATGTTGACAACATTTACCCACAACAACTGAAACTAAATAAGGCAAACAATGATTCTAAATACTGCCCTTTTCTAGATCTAAGTATCACCATTGACTCTGGTAAAATAAAAACTAAAGTTTATGATAAAAGGGATGATTTTCATTTTACAATTACTAATTTCCCCTTTCTTGACGGCGACGTTCCCCTAGCTCCATCCTACGGGGTGTATATATCTCAACTTGAACGATTCCCTCGCATTTGTTCCACCCTTGATGATTTTAATGAGCGTATTCTTACTCTCACATCCAAACTTTTACAACAAGGTTACAGATTTCATAAATTATTAAATACTTTTAAGAAGTTTTACAGAAGATATGAACATTTGATATCTAGATATGACGTGACTCGCAAACAGCTAATAACAAAAGGCATTTCTCATCCTCGATTTTATGGAAATGTCGTTAAAAATGTCAAAAACTGATAAATAATCCAGAAAACTGGGACGTAACTTACATTCTTTACGCAATAGTGGATATCGACGAAATATTCTGAACAAATCCATTAAATTGGCTTTGGATTCCAGTGACCTGAAGACATTACATATATACTGGCCTCTCACTGATACTGCCGATGTCTACTGAAATCATGAAGACTCTTTACCAAACCCTTCGGGGAGTTTTGAGTTTGATTTTTCTTCCGTAGTGCGACAGTGTTTTACCAGCGGACTAAATTCCTTGAGCTAGCCGGCAGTTAAGCGGCGAGCGCTCTTTGACCCTTCTTTCGAAATTACGTTTTGTCTTATGCTTTTTCTGTTCCAAGATAGTGGTCATTGAGTTAGTAGTCTACCTGTATTGGTTTTTTTTCGCATGTTTATGATACTATAGGGAAACGGGATAGAGAAAGGGGAGGTTTGGGTATCCATAAACCGGTTTAACCCTACCACTGGCTTTTGCTAGTGCCGGTACCAAGTCCGGCTATCCCGAGTTCCAATCGTTATTTATGTTTGTCTCTTGTTTTCATTATTGTTTTTTCTGGTGCAGTTTGCTTTTAGATTGTGGCTTGTGATTGTAGCTCCTGGCCATTGTAGGTGTTTGCTGTTTTCCTGTTTTTGTAAGAAGATGTTTGGTTGAAGTTGAAGTCCACGTTGAAAGCAGGCTGTTTTCAGAAGGGTGAAGAGTCTGGTGTAAATCTGCTCGCTTTTCCCGGGAAGAAGAGACAAGGCAAGTGGGTACATTATGTTTTCTACTAATGCATGCAGTGTGTAAAGTTGTGTGAACTGGTTTGGTGAAGTGTAGAATGTACCATCTCCATAAATGATGTCAGCGTCTACCAGGTTGTTGAGGTTGGATATAGTTGAAAATATGATTATTTTCTCTGCGTTTCCATCGTTTGCTATGAGAAATTTTTCATTAGCAAGAGGTTGTGTCCATTTGCCGTCTAGTTGGATGTCTGCACGGGTAGATGGTAGTTTGGCATTTCTTTGTTTTTGCCCTGTACATAGTCATACGTGATTCATAGAATGTTGGTAGTTCTGCTAATACGTCGTCGTGATCTGGGTTGGTTTCTATGTATTCTGCAGAACGCAGTTTTGCCCTTTCTTCTTCGTAAATGGTTGGTATTGGTGTTGTCTCCTTGATGCTGCGTTCTTTGATTGTGTTCAGGACTGGCTCTGCTTTTACCCTTGCTGTGTTAGGTGCATGTGGATGGTTGTTTCCAAGTTTGGTAACGTTATCAAAATGGGTAGTTAGTGTTGATGTACACAGTGGAACAATACATTTCCAGTATCCCATGTCACCTCTGGTCATTTTAACCATGTATTGGTAGCCATTCAGTTCTAACCTTACTCTGCCGAATTTATTTGGTACAAAGTTTACTGCAAGCATAGCATTTGCCATTTTTTTCTTAGGTATTTCGGGCAAAAAGGGGATTTGGAATTACAAGGCGAAAAACTTAATAATTGTATTTCAAAGGGTCGGGGCTGATCTCGCCCTTTATTAATTACAAATTCTAATGATTTCTTTACTTTTCTTTTGAACTGTCACCATGTGTTGGCTTCTAAGTCTGCAACTTGGACTGATAAGTATGCTTTCATCTTGAAGTTGTTTTCTGTGGCTATCCTGTTGACATCTCGTAGTCTCTTCTCGTTGTGTACGAAGTTCATTTTCTCTCTGATGTCGAACCAATGGTCATGACTTCTTCTTATGCTTGCGTAAAGTTTCTTGTCTTCTTCTCTCACTCTCAACCATAGGTTGAGCGGTGTTTACTTCCTGCTCTTCTGGTATTTTCTGTTCCGTTGTTTCAGCTGAAGCGGTGTTACCATTCTCCGCTGAATGCCCGGACTTTTTAGCCAAGAAAGCTCCGAGTCTGCGGTTATCCCGTTCATTTCTGGCCTTCGATGACTTCTTTTTCTTTGTTGCTGCCTTGGTTATCTCCCTTTGTTCCGCTGCCTGTACAGGTCTCCATCTTACTACCAGTTTGTAGGTTCCATTCCTTACTGATAAAACCCAGTCGGTGGACTGTCCCTCCAATATGTGCGGTACCGTAAAGATGTCTCCCGTAAGCAAGGGCTGTTGTTGATGTGATTCACATTTGACTTCAGTCATCTCGGGTTTGTCGCAATGCACATCTTGACATGTTCGATCTTTTCTCAACGATTTACGACTGGCATGTTGATAGTTTCGTAGCTAAGACCCGACTTATCATTTGCCATTGTGGTTTCTAACTTTATAAAAAATGAAGTTTTCTCCAAATAACGCAGTCTTATAAAGTAGTTGTGAACGATGTTCATTTTGTCATCTTAGCTTGGAACATTACAAGCTTACTTTGTATATAAAAATGAGCGTGGTCGAGCTCATTTAAAAAGTCACAACTAAATTTAATACCTGAGCTTCTTCATTGCATTTATTCCAATTAGCGCCGATTTTATGATTCAGATTTTTGAAAAGCGTACTTGAATACATGTAACATTTATTTTCATTATATATCTTTGAAATTTTCTTTGAGAACTTGATCTACGAAAAATAACTGTATTACTTTCTTATTTAGAATTTCAAAAATCTATATCACAAAAACTTTTAGTTTACTTTGTTTTACGTGTAAATCTTAAATACTTATATTCAAAAAACAGAAATAAATAAAGAAATAAAAATAAATTTTACTTTCTTATTTGTTTCCACTATTTCAAGAAGTTTCATTTTTTCCAATATTTTTTTGCAATTTTTTTAAGAAATCAACAGGTAAATTACAGGTGAATAGTCAATTATCACACCCGTTGTAGGCCCTTAATCCAAAAACTTAATTGCCCCTAATTATCAAATGTTGGAGAATCGTGAACACACCGTACAAATCCACCAAAAAATTTGGTCAGCTCAAAGGTCAAGGTGACTGAATGCAAATTTGAAAACTTAAACAAAAACTTCAACATAGTCTATATCATTTCAACCAGATGTGATAAGGCTTTCATATTTGGCCTGTATATTGATCATATAAAGCGGGACACCATTATGTAAATTTCATTAAGGTCAGGTCACAGAGGTCGAAAGGTCAAAATCTAGATTTTGCTTTTACATTGTAGCTCGTTAATTACAATTGAAAGAAGCTTGATATTCTATAGGTGAAAAGATCTAATGGAGCTTAGCACAAATGTCTATTAAACCTTAATTACTAATGTATTTTTTAGCATTAATTTTATATTGTAGACATGTTTGCTTTCGGGGGCATAGTGATTCATAAACACATCTTGTTGTATTTTGAAACCACTGAGTCGATGCCATTGCTGTTAGACTAAGTGGTCAGGCTGGTCTGATATATATATAGAATATAGGACATTTTGTTTTTGATTCGGACTTTATCACGGTAATATATCAGGTGAGCCCGTAAGGGCGAACCTGATTTGTTACCGTGATAAAGTCCTTATCAAAAACAAAAGGTCCTATATTTTGTTTATCGGGAATTTCCAAATATTGCAATTTCTTGGTTAAACTTGAAAAAAAATGAAGTGAACTCTTTCTTTGGCGAATAATTCTTGTGTAAACTGTATTGTGCACAATTATTGTTGACGTCAGGGTACTGTGACGTCACATCCTTCTTGTTCGTTAGTTTGAACAGGACAAGTCACGCCATTTTATTCTCGTAGGAAAAAATGTCACAAATAACGAAGGATAGCTCATTCAACTGATATAAAACAACACGAAATCAATGCCGCAACATCGTACAAATGTAAGTATCTTTTGCTTCAAATGGACATCATTCAAGAAGATAAATACGTCAAACACACTGACGTTTGTCATTGGCATGGCATCTTTCTTGTCACAGAATACACCCTACGTAATTCAATATTGTAGAGGTTTGCAGTAACAGGGTAGGCGTTTCTCTGTCTCAATTTTAAATCAGCGACAGTTTTTCAGAAGAAGCAAACTATCAATTAGCCAGGGATTGTTTTCCGATTGAATTAATGGCCTGCATGGTGTTTTTATTGCAGTGTCAAGGTATGCATTTTTCAAAAATACCATGAAGAATTATTGAGAAGCATGTTTTCTTTTTTAAAGATGAACAATTTCAAAATTGTTTCCTGTTTGTAATCGCAGATAATTTTCATTCATGGGTTGACTTTGAATTCAGATTAATGCGCGTCGCTTCGGTCCGCGCATGTCATCTGACGTACTGACCCAATAAATTTTTGATATGGTCCAGTACGTCGATATGGACTTTATCGGTCAGTACACATCAAAGGAAAGAAGTATAAATTACCGATAAAGCATTTTACCTTGCATTTTATAGAAGTTAACTGTTTTCATCAAAATTCTCTTTTTCTGCAACTTGGGTATTTTTTGTATCTATACATTGAAGTTTTGAAAAGAGCAAAAACACCGTACCAAAACCTGCTGCGTCAGGGATTAATTAAGCTATATTATTTCGTTACTTTCAATTTCAATCCTCTAGAAATTCTATGGCTATCACCATGACATCACTAAAAGATATAACGTGTGGGTATCTCACACGAAAAAGGAATTCACGTCTTCATGGATTTTACCTGACTTTGTTGTCCTGTGTATCACACTGTTACATTTTAGTTTTGTCTCCATTAGTGATGTTTGTGCCACTGATTTGCCCTTAGTGGTTTTCAAAAGCTTTCCAAAGTTTTGGGTGCTTATAAATTCAGCGACATTTTTTAAATAATTCCGTTCATCATTTCAGCGACGTTTTTTCTACGTTTTATATTTATGAATTCAGAGACGTCAAATTTTAAAAACATTATAAAATAAAATATAATCGCCTATTAAGAAATGAATTTAATATACATTGATTTAAAGTTTCAAAATGGTCAAATAGATAGAGTACCAGTTAGAGTGAATAAAGTACTAGTTAGAGGTAGTTATCGAAGGTAATAGTTCAACGTCAGTGAATACGGGACTGTCTTGGTATGACCTGTTGTATGGTTGAATCCAAAAATGAGTGCCTCAATACTATTAAAGGGGGACTAAGAATTAGCTGCATTCCTTGTCCAATAAATAGATAAAAGCTTACATTTTTTTTTGGAATAGAAACAATCTATCAATTGACGTGAAGAGACCAATTACATTCGCCACATGAAAACTGAAGACTAGATTTTCTATTTGACGAAAAACAAATAACCTGCAAATGGAG
The DNA here is from genome assembly GCA_002080025.1 of Modiolus philippinarum. Classification (NCBI taxonomy): domain Eukaryota; kingdom Metazoa; phylum Mollusca; class Bivalvia; order Mytilida; family Modiolidae; genus Modiolus; species Modiolus philippinarum. Next base: position 32,153 of record MJUU01017608.1, on the reverse strand, counting down.
ACGGATACGTTTGTAAAGAAGGCCTAATGGATGGATTCAATTACAAACCTATAAAAAGTTACATGACCACCCATCTTTGCATATCTGAGCATTAAAAACTCTGGCTCAATGTTAAACATACGTTAAAGATCTGATGATTTTACATTTCCACGCATACGTATGAATATAGAAAGATAGAGATATAGTATTCCACAGTTGTCAATTTTAAAATGAAAAGTTAATTCTATAATTCTCAGTGCAAAAATCCATCTCCACCTCCAAATTTAACAAGTAAATTTCGCTGAATTTATAAAATAAAATGTCGCTGAATTTATATGTTTTTTGTCGCTGAAATAATAATGTCGCTGAAATGAAAAAAGTGGGAAATGTCGCTATATTTATCATCCCCGAAATTTTTACCTTTAAGAGAAGTAACACGTACTATGATTATAAGGGTTAGAAAATGACATGCACTAACCTGCCACTAAACAGATCTTCAAAATCAGTATATACCTAATGATCGTGTTACCGGTGTCCCTTTCAGAGCACCTGATGTCACTCTTGGTTTTTTACA
>MJUU01017608.1:6721-25379 GCA_002080025.1 Modiolus philippinarum | reverse complement strand
AAAGATATTTAAAAACTGATAGAGAACAAATAACCAATATGATCTAAATGTAAAGCCAAAATTAGCTAAGGACAGAGCTATGCATGAGGGAGATACTCCTTAGTTTTCAACAAAATTTACAAAAATTTAGATATTGTAAGGTTCCAAAAATAATCGGCTTTCGGGTCAGCACCGAAGTACTGACTATTGGGCTGGTGAATACCCTCGGGGACTAACAGTCCACCAGCAGTGGCATCGACCCAGTGGTAACATAATTAAATACCGAGGTTACTGTGAATTTACTTTCTGCATATGCGCATTTCGACAACTTATGTCTCTTCAGTGCAGATAAAATCTAAATGTTTGGAAGACCATATACTCAAGAATTCATCAAAATTTTTTAAATAGTGGCAGATCCAGCGGGGTCAAGTAGCACGTCCCCTTTCACTGGTGACCTTTTTTCAAACTGAACAATGTTTCTTTAGTATGTTTATTAAAACAAATGATTAAAAATGACATATTCAGGGTACATTGTCTTGACTTGACAAATTAATGACAGATTAATATCCATGTTCCTGTAATTCTTATTTAGTGAATATTAAAATAAGTTGAAGAACTGTAAAATAAGACTTCGTAATTGTCAACGTTTTCATAACATTTCGCTTCTTTTCAATTGGTTACATTCAGCAATTTTTACCATTCCGGCAATTTATGTGTCATAAGTACAGATCATACATAAAACTCTAAGATAAGGCCATAGTAATTTTATATTTTTATCTTTTTGTGAAAAATGCTTTAATTATATAAGAAATGTACCAAAATTTGCCCCCAAAAATCAAAATAAAATTTGTTCAAGCATGTAAAGAAATCGGGGCTATAGGGGATGAGAATGTAGGATATTTTGTTTATTATGGCCTAATGTTACTTTTTTCTAAACAGTAACACATTAAAATAATTGAGCTAGGAATATAAAGTTCAAGTCCAATTATAACTATTCTAATGTCCTTTTATTTCTTTGCTTCGGTCACGATCTCCTGTAATTCTTCCTTGACAAGAGAATTGCCAAAAACTTACAGTTCAAGGGGAATAACATGGGCTCTTGACTCCTAGGCTCCAACCGTTTTTTAATGTGGGGATCTGGGCTACACTACAGGGTTCCGGGCTCGAAAACAACGGCTCCGGGCTCCACTCATAGGAATCTGGACTGTACATACATGGGTTCTGGGCTCTCCGAGAGCTTGGTATCTCGTGTTATTACCCGTGTTAATGATATTTCAAGGTTTTGCTTTGTCAAAGGCCTTTGTTTAATAAGAAGCTAAGTGGTACAGAAAAATATAAATTCGTGAAAAAAGGTGCACAAGCTGGATATTCATTTAATTTTCCTTCTACCAAATGCATATATTCTTGAAGAAATAGATCGGTAAAGCCCGTTATCTATTACTGTGATTTTCACCACAGTTGGATGCAGAATTTTGTATAAATTTTGAACTAAACACTGATAACTGGAGGGAACTCGTAAAAGATTATAAGATTTTTTTTTTGATGTTGTGAAGAAAAGACCGAAATTAAAAAGAACATTTCCGCGTATTTATCAGATGTATATTTTGAATCTAGTTGTACTTCAAGGAAATATAAATTACCATGTTGCCAGCTTCTACATGTACAATATATACATTACTGAGGTTATTTTAAACGACCCAGTAAAGCACGGAACATTGGATTTTCAGGGGTGGGGGCTGGGATTTCTGGCCCCGGACTATGCTAAGAAAATCTTCGACACCAGCACCTTGGTTAAAAAAAATCTAGCCCTCGCGCTGTTTATTAGAAAAAAAACTCGCCCAACAAGCAACAAATTTCCTAGCATGCGGTCCAAAACGTTTCCCAACTCGGGTGAAAATCCCAACAACCCCCCCTCCGAAAATCAAAAAGATCCGTGCAAAACGAAGGTATTTCAACACTCGATGCGAACAAAACTATTTCGCTTGATCGGACAATTAGTTCACAGTAAAATGTATTAACATACATTTCCCTCGGGACGTTTTTAAACTTTAAATTGGAGAAACAATAGACGGTAAGCCGTGGGTTCTTTGAAAAGAATCCACAGTTAATACAAAAGATGACGTCACAACAATGGTTTAAGGTAATGGACAAAACGTCGTTCATTCCTGAAACTGAAATTAACAGACTTAGATTCCATAAATCTTGACAGGATCCTACATAACAAGCAAGTTTCTTCCAAAATATCCCCAAATTAAAGACCTAATAGCCCCTTCGGTATTTTTCGCCTTTACAAAACAAAACTTCTTCAAACTAATTGGGTATTTGAGGATGTCCAGTGTGATATCTTCTTGATTTCTTTTTGACACCAGTTCATGCAATGGATAGTCAAGACAATGCAATAAAGTAATAAAGTCATGTATTTTATGTTTCCGTTATAAAGAAGATGATGTTCCGTTGAGCGGACTAGACCTTCAAATAGACCTTCAGTAATATTCATATTTGGCGTCTACATTTCACAAATCATTCGCCATTGTCGTCTGTACTTTGTTCAGATTTTGTCAACAGATCGAATTAATGATATTACAAAAACCTACACACCACATTTTAACTACCTTTGCTACCTTAAAAGATTAATAATGAGTACAAAATCAAAAGTGGTCGCTTTTTAAAGGGTCTTTTTTCCCAAAATCAACTTCTTGGTTGGTCCCTTGGGCTCTTATAATTACGGTTATGAAAATCTTCTAGTTTCTATCAAGCTTTTCCAGACATTAATTGGTAGATACAGAAATTTAACTGAAGGAAATGAAATTATTCTCACAGAAACTGAGAAAGAACTATGAAGAAATTCATAGCGAGTCACTTGACAAACACAGCAATGATGACAATGAAGGACAATGAAGATGAGTTAATTGTCCCCATGATTAATCTTTCCGAATCATCTGCTGAAGACTTCCTTCATATTAAAGAGTCTATTTATTTTGGTCACATTTTATTCACCAACATTGACTTGAGTGACCTAAATATAGTCATGTAACCATGTCTCATCTTCATGCTATTCTCTTGTTTATCTTGATATTTTCTTCGGCTCTTGGACAAAGTTACAATGACCGTTGATAAGGTTAGTCATGTATCCCCAACTTTCTGTCATGCTTGTCTGTCTATTCATCACAAAGTTTTTCAGCACAACTACTCTGATACTACTCAGTAGAACTTTATGATGTAACAAGCACCACATGTGGTTGTGCATATTACGTTTTATCATATTCCTGACAAAAATTTGACCAAACATGACATGAAAGATGTATGGAAACTCCTTTACAAAAGGTACTTATGTACAGCATTCTGGCCCATTTATAATATTGCTGCAAGTGCATAGCAATGTTTAAAATTGGACCCGGTTTGAAAACACCTTTAGCTCACCTAGATATAGACAGGGTGATTTTTTGCCATTACTTTTTGCTGTCGTCCTTCAAAACGTTTCATTCAAAGATCGTCTCTGAAATTTTTGGGCCAATCGAAACCAAACTCAGTTCAGAACCTTCATTTATTTTTAAACTTTAAAGCACTATAAATTTACACCGTGGACTCCCATAAATCAAAATATTTATCATAATATGACAAAAATGTAACTCTAAAATTCAGTTTTCAAATCTAAACCTATGCAAAAAACACAACCTCAGGATTCAAGAACAAGAAGATTTACGCAATATATCCCATTTTAATTGAACCTGTACACCCTATAGGATCACTGTATCCGATAAAATGATTGTTGGTCAACTGGCGCATTGTTGGTGTGCAATAAACAAGATATGCATGAATGAACTGCATCTTTACTTCGAAATTAAGTACCTTTTTAAGCACCAATTGGAGTTGATTTTTCGAGAAATGTTGCATTATTGTATCTAGATATGTTTTCCGTTTTTAAATTTTCAATAGTGATAGCATTGCGTGATGTAAAAGGGGGGGATATTCTAAAAGGCTGTCAATTTTTTGATTGATTTGACTACTTCTGAGCCTTATTTGAACACTTAAACCGCATTTTCATGATTTTAAATGTACTCCAGTAGTTGAAACAGTGTATTCTATCTCTTTTGTGAGAAGGGCGTTTGAAAATAAACAAAATTGCACCCAACAGAACAATTTTTTCCACTGTACGCAAAGAAATTCTGTAGGTCACTTCTGTCACATTGTTGGAGTGAAACAGTACGCATGGTTGTTGTGCAGTGATATTTTACTGTTCGCATTTTCACCATCAATATATTTATTTTCACTTATTAATATATTTATTCAAATATGTCGCACTTTTATTACCTATTAGTCTACTAAAGATGATTATTTTAATTTTTCGTTCATTACTGACGTTAAGGCATTTTATTTAACTCAGAACATATTTACGGCATATTGAAATTCATATTATATTAAATTATTAATTTGTAACAATGCAAACAATATATAGAATTCACTTGACCCATGGCGGGAATGAGTGTTCATCTATGTATCCCTGTAATTTTCATTTAGGCGAATGTCCGTCAAGTAGTTACATGCACATGTATACTATATACATGTACGTAAAAAGTTTGCATATATTTACTTATTGGCGAATGCAGATACCACATATGTTGTGCCCTCATGATTTTTCTGGTGGCTGCTATTGCATTCATGTCATTTCCTTTGCGTTCTAATTCACAATTTTTTTTTGCTGTAACATAATTAAGTTTATGTCTGTCATACTATAACGCATAGTGCCAACGTATGCCGACACTCTTATGTGCGTTACATAATTCTAAACACGTTACAAACATGATTGATACACGTTCGCTTGCGTTTTTAAATGTTGGTTGCGTCAGAAAATTTTGAAAATGCTCAAAATTTCACCAATTTCGCCAACCTGTTATTGATAAGTTTTGCACAAGCTAGATCAACGCCAGCTGAAGAGGTTCGTTAGATATACACATGTTGTGTGTGATATGTAGATATTTCTCGAAGGCTGTTTTATTGCGAGGTAGGCATTTTTAAGTAGGCGGTAAACGGGATCGTGGCAAAAAAAGTGCACGTAAAATCGGAAAAAAATGTCGACTGTGAAGCATGAACTACTGAAAAAGAAGCCTGTGAAACCGGAAAAGTTGACCTCTTAATAAGAGTCTTTGTAAAATATTTTACCGCTCGGGAAACGCGACAATTGCGGAAAAATTGATGACATTTCGGGAAAGGTACCATCTTCTAAAACACTGTTTTAAATTGACACAAAAGGCTATTAACAGTCATGTCTGACTGTTGACAAGTCAGAAATCATACAAGTTTGGAAAATATAAAATTTTAGTTTTAATATATACTTCCATGTACCAGAGACCACCTTACGTGATTTTTGCAAACAATTGAGGATATTCTGAAAATTACCCAACATTATCGGAAAAAACTTCACGCCTAATATAGCCCTTCTGCTTAAATACATTTGCACCTGTCAGATTTCATTTGATAACATATTAAAAAAAGTGAGGACCTAAAAATCTTTACCCATTTATCAGGTTGGGGGAAAACCCCAATTGGTGTATATACCCCAATTGAGGTATTATATCCAAATTGGGGTATATGGTTATAACCCAATTGGGGTATCTGGTCAGTTTTATATAAATTATTTTTTCTCAATTCAATGGCGCGTAAGGAAAAATTATACATGAGAAACCTCGTGATTGCTGTCATCAAATGACATATCGCCATCTACTTGATGATGCTGCATTTCACCAGCAGGGGAATTTTAAGGACGTAAAATCATATATTTGATTCTGTCATAATCAAAGATCATCGCAATTGTAACTGGGTATAATATTAAGGCAAGAGAAACGGGGAGTGTGTGAAAATATAATTTAGTTGAACTGAAGTTTAGTTTGTAAAAATAAGCAAAGATATTGAAGTTTCAAACACTATTGTTACAGACTACTTTCAGAGTATTTTTAAGACATGGACAAAGAGAGAAAACTCTGAAAGAAATCAAATGACATGTTTATTTGAATATTTCTCCCTTCTTAATTTCTTTGATAATCAAAAATATTTACCTAAATCTATCACAGTTTGCTATATTCGAATGTACAAAGAATTTTCTTTCAGATAAGCAGCATAGAACGATAGTTAGCTCCTCGAATCTTATGTTATCTCTAAATCAGAGTCACTGTATTGTAAAATCATAAATTGATCTGCAGAAAATTTGCATTATTCTTTTGACAACAGAAGTATATCACCCGAAAGCTCTTATCCTATAGATTTATAATTATTATGTATGATGATGCGCCATTCAACCCCAAAAATATAATTAACAAATAACTGGTAATATACCCCAATTGGGGTATAACCATATACCCCAATTGGGATATTATACCCAAATTGGGGTATATACCCCAATTGGGGTTTTCCCCTAACCTGTTTATTGCATTGTCACTGGCGGCAATCTTGTTTTTCCGACTAGGACCGAAATTGAATGAAAGGAATAGGTCATGTTTTTCATAAATTTAGGAGCGACATAAAGGGCCGACTATTTGTTTTTATTGGGGGGGGGGGGGGTATACAAATAAAAAAATGATGTGACACGGCAGAAATTAATAATCTGCCAGAGAATAACATGTAAATAATTATTTTTCTAAATTATTTTTCTACGCAATATCCCCCACCGAAATCCTCTAAAACATAGTCTATTTTAAGTCAAATTTATACGTTCAAAACAATTATGCAAAATGACTATTTTTATGCATTTGTTTGTATTTTGAAACCACTCGAGTCGATGTCACTGCTGCTGGACCAGAGGTACCAGAAGAAATTCACAAGTCCAGTAGTCAGACTTGTCTGAAATGAAAATTTTAATTCGCGTACTATGGAAATTTAATTGTTTTTATCTTAAAACTACAAAGGTTTCATTCCATGTATTGCACTCGGTAGATGTCCTTGGTACTGGATTTTGGTCTTCTATTTCGATATTTTTGGTAATGAATACTTCTTTCTGACTATTTTTGGATTATGACTCTTCCTATTATTTGATTCTTATGCTATTGATGAAAGGTAACTCCTTGAAACACGTGTGCAACATAGTGAAATTTACAGTTTAGGTCTATTATGCAACTTGGGGGGGGGGGGTACTTTTGTATTTTCAGATTACATAAAACTGTTTACTTCGACAAAACTGTTAATCCCGACTGACGACGAAAACGGACAGCTTCGAATCTCTCTTTCACTGTCAGTGACTTGGGAAAAATGAAATATTAATGTTAAATATTTGCATTTATATAACTTAAGAATATTTTCACCGATTTCAATATGTAACCTTTTCATCAAGATTAAAATGACTATATTTTGACTCTGTAGATCCTCTAATTAAAAAAAGAGAAAAAATATATCCTTTTTCCATTATGAAGCAGAAAACAACCATTCCTGTAATACTTTTTGACCAACTATGCGTATAGCATCACTACATCCATACAAACAGTAAAAAGAGTGTTGCACTAAAAGTATTACCTACAGTAAAACGCTGCGTACAGCTACAAAAATCGCTACCAGTACTACACCCTAAAACTTGTATTCAAGTCCTGTAAATGGCAGCTTGGAGTCATCATATCTTTGGACAGAGTCTTCTAGGGGAATACACTGTAAAATGTTTGAAATTACCACAAGAAAGAGTAAATTTATAAAGAAATAAGTCGTGACTAACAATATCCATTTTAACTCATCATTCCTGCACGAGAAAGCGTAAGCTTAAAGGACATATGATACTGAAGTAATTTTAGGGAAAAAAATTCTGAAAAAAAATCTTATAACTATTTACACTCTAAAAACGGTGTTTAGATCCTAAACACAATCCTAAACACAAAATCTTTGTTGAACGCGTTTAGCCCTAAACATGTTTAGGTATGGAAATGTGTTTAGGTTTTCAAACATGTTAAACATATGTTTGTGTTTAGGTTTTAAACATGTTTAACCTTTTCCTTCTGTATTGTTTTTATTTATTCATTTATTTATTTATTAAAATATCTTAAGAGTCTTCTCTCCAATCGCTTCTTGCTGGGATGCTTGTACTGGCTGATACACAAGTACTGTGTTGCTTCCATTACCTGAAATGATATAAGTAAAACAATTAACTTGTACACGCCTTAATTATTAACAAAGCTTTTCAAATTCAAAAGTTTGTATATTGAAAAAAAAATATATAATTAAATTGAGAAACGTTCCTCAAACATTCTTTAAATTTTATTAAAACATGGTTGCAAAATAATAACATGTACACTGAAATCGATGCATGACAACAACACAAATGAAAATAAATTATACACAAATAAGCATTAATCTTTTTCAAAAATCAAAATAATGTCAACTACTTACCTTTATAACAGTCTGTATTTAAAGCAACATCCTCATCAGAACGCACATTGTTCATCCCTGTTTATTGCCACGTTTCCATTTTCAAAATCAAACAAAGAAATATTAGAGCGCCCTCTATATGAAGGATAACTCTTCATCTGAAACAGCTAAATATGTTTAGATCTAAACACGTTTAGGAAAGTGTTTAGGTGTTTAGAATTGTGTTTAACTTAATGAAAATATCAATAAAATTGTTAAAGAATGATGATTTTATTAATCTAAACATGTTCAAATCCTAAACATGTTTAGCCTTAACATGTTCAAGTTAATAAGTGTTTAGGTTTTAAACACAATCCTAAACATGTTTAGGTCTAAACGTGTTTCAAAAGTGTTCAAATCCTAAACACTGTTTTTACAGTGTATTTTCAGCAGTTGAAGTTGAAGTTCATTCATGCATATCTTGTTTTTTGCACACCAACGATGCGCCATGCACCTGACCAGCAATTATTTTATCGGGTAAAGTGATCCTACAGATCGATCTTATCAGTAGCATATATCATCAAATATTCAAATAAAATCGAATACTATGATTCAAAAAATGATAGAAATGTGAAGTACTATTTTCCAGTCAACTGAATCTAGTAGCGAGGACACATAGCGTTTAAGTACGATATAAGCGGCTATTTCCCCTATCAAATAGAATGTACAGTAAGTAAGTACCAAACCGTCAGTCTAAAACACATCAAAGCAATCTAAAAGTCGTATATGTTTGCATAGCGATTGAAAATATATTTATTTGATTCTGGGTGTCTTATAATTGAAAAAGATGAAGAAAAAATCCATCTCTTCCCAATTATGAAGAATAAAACAACCGTTTTCGTAATACATTTAGTCGAACTATGTGTATAGTTTCACTACAGCAATGCGTACAGTAAAAAGGTGCACTCCAACAATCCGAAAAAAGTGACCTACAGAAAAAATCTGCGTACAGCTACAAAAATCTAGCGGAATGCTACGCCCTACATCGTACATTTAATTTCTGTTCATGACAGCTTGGGATCATCATATGTCATCTTTTGATCCATTATTTTGTGAAAAAAACACAGAAGAATTTTTGAAATTACCACGAGAAATGGTAAATTTAAAAAGAAATTCCGCCGTGACTGACAATATCTTGATCTCACATGGGTCATCTCACACAGCAAACCACCATTTACGGAAGAAACATAAAGTATACACTTTCACAACGATAGACGTCGACAAATTTTTACAACCGAAATTTTAACACCAAATATCAAATTGAGACTAGCATCCAGTTAGTCGTGGTAAATACATTTCGAACAATAGTTTAGTGATAGCATTTTTTCTCTGAACAGTCATTAAAAAATTACAAATGTTTGGAATTTTCGGACGAACACTTGTTACACGGTCTAGCAACTTCTATTTTTACATTAAGTTCCCTACTATACAATTTTCTGTTACAGGAGTGTCTTATTTTATGTTTTCAGACATTTCCACCTGTTATTGGTTTAAATGTAGGCAGTAAAATATTTACCACACAACTAAGCACTCTGCGTAAATATCCCGATATAGTGTTAGGTGCCATGTTTAGTGGTAGACAAAACGTTGTTCAAGATAAAGATGGCAACTACTTCATAGACAGAAATGGAAAGTATTTTGAACATATTTTACATTTCTTGAGAGATGATTATCACCTACCACCAAAAGAATTACTTGGGTCCGTGTTAAAAGAGGCTGAGTACTTTGGTATTATAAAATTTGCAGAACGACTGAAAACTTTACCACCACTTTATCCGGAAACAGTCCTGATAGATGAGTGTCGTAATGCAGTAAGTAATTACGAGGAATTACGAGATGAAATCATCAAAATAGCCAAAAAAGATGTCATAAATGATATTGCTTCCAACAATTATATTGGAGAAAGGTCTGAAACAGGGGTATATCTCATTAACTGCAAAACTTCGAACAAACCAAATTATTCTGAATGGCAAAAAGATCTGATTTTCATCAAATCTAAATCATGCACACCTTTTCGTCGATCTTTTGACGAATTGCTGTCGGCTTGGGTCGGAAAAACACAACGTAAAAAGCTCGATTCACTTTTGTGATGCAAATATTGACATGAACGCATTTATCAGAGTTCTTCGTTATGATTTACTGGAATCTGGATACAACACAGAAATTCAGACTCGTCGCACCAACCTGCCTTGTCTTCAATTTAACGATATTTACCTTATTTGTGGAAAAACCAGGTCACACGTTTACCTGTTTTTCATTAAATGACACACTGGTTGTATTGTACATAGTATTGCATAACATCTGCTTTCGGGTTTAACTGAATATCTAAAAATACGGCATTTAGTATCGACTAATATGATGTTTTATGAGCAAAGAAAAAACTTACAGCCGTCGTCGGCCGTGGACAATAGTGTTGGTTCGCTTGGGCTAAAACACCGCGTGAGCTTTTGCCATAACTTGGCTTCCGGCTTCACTAAAGCTTTACAGTACAGGAGTGATATATGGATGACCATTACTTAGATAATACAGAATGGTGATCATTAACTATAATTCTTTGGTGATGATATTTTGTTTATTAAATATTCAGACTTTTTCAAATTTCTACATTGAAGTCTATTTATCAGCAACTGCAATCTTATTTGTCCTTTAGCAAGATTTTTTTGCCTGTCTGGCCCTCTCGCCTTGACCTCAATTCATGGTTCAGTGATTTTGTCTTCTTTCCATTCAATAAACTTTTCCACATTGGCTTACTAAATTTAGTCTACAGCAAAAAATAGACCAGAGATTCGGAATAAGAATAATAATTTTTGAAACAACATTATGAAGCGTTCACTGACGACCTATATATCCAGGAATGGATTTGAAGGGTAGAAGTCAAGTCAAGTTCCCCCATGCTGTTCCTGAATATGGTTTGGTTATTGGTTGAATAATAAAAGGATATGGAGTAAATGTACATGAGACAAATCCAAAACATGATTAAAACCAACAACTGGACATGCTCTTTTATTGTCGTCCAACATCTCGAAGTCACCATGAGGCATTCAACAATGAGCACCTCATAGTCAATTCAATACGTTCCTTGCATCAGTTTAAGTGAAATTAGTTGTTAAATGTTTAGATGTCGATTTACTTTACACTCGCCTTTCCATTCATTTTGCAAATGTAGGTAATGAATTCGCTATTTTTAGGTGTACTCCGCTACAATTTAATTTGCCATCGATGGTTGAGTTTTTCGGCTGCTGCTACTTGTATCTGAATGCAACGGAGTCCTCTGCTTGGAGTAACCCTTGAGTACTTCCAAAACTGTGCTCCCGTGCTATTTCATGATTTTTTCGCTTCTGCTTGTGGGTTACAGTGTAATGGAGTCGATACTTAGAATGGTTTTTGGGTATCTCCAAAACAAACCCCATGTTCAGCTCATGAATTCAATGGCGATAGGACGCAGTACCAGCATCAGTGGTTATTTCAGTTGTTGTTAGAGACATGGACTTTAGCTGCCCAGGTCTTATATTCTACAAAAATATGAAGTAGTTTCAGTGAAATGTAATTTACGGCAGCTGCGAAACATTTTCCCTCCTCATAGTTATCCCGAAGATTATGCTACCAAAAATATAACGATATAACGATATCGGAGTATATTATTGACCCGTCGCTTTCAGTTATTGTAAACGAAATGCATTTAGAGCAGTCGACCAGAGACCACAGAGTTTTTACGATTTGAAATGTATGCGAAAGGCAATGGATTGCCAGAACAAGAACTGCATTAGTTGTACATGGACATGACATCTGACTTTGATTTTTAAGTTTTTTTACTATCCGTTCGATTTGTTGCTTTGATGTTTGTTTACCTTTTTTCGGTACTTTCAAACGTGTTATTCCCATAGGGCCTGATGGAAATCTATGTTCGGCCTTGGGGGTATGTTTTGGTGGATCGGAACAATTTGGGCAATCTTGGAACAATCGTTTCCATACAATGTACATCATGACTGTAAAAGCTTGGTTACGTTCGCTCCAAAAGTTTCAGAGGACATTAAAGTAAAAACCTGTTTTCCCATAGGTTTGCTAAACTTTGTTGCTAAGTTGCCCATGTTGTTTTTAGCGGATCGAAAAAATTTGGACAATTTTAGGTCCTTCATACATTCCGGTTTGGTTCCAATCGCTGAAATAGTTTCAGAGGAGGCAGTCATAATATGCTTTCACAATAGGGTCGATGTTAGGCCTTGGCGGACATTTTATGAGGATCGGACAAATTTGGGCAATCCTAGTAACGGTCAATCAAAACGCCATTTCCTGTCTGCCTGCTAGCTAAAGAAGCCTAGTCTGCAGGTGAAACAATGTCGCACTACGGAAGAAAAATCAAACTCAAAACTTCCGGCAGAATTTTGTCAAGTATCATCATATATTTAAGCAGACATCGGCAGTATCAGTGAGAGGCCAGTATGTATGTAAAATTTTCAGATCACTAGATCTCAAAGCTAATTTAACAGATGCAAGCAGAGTATCTTGTCAATATCCCCTATTACGAAAAGAATGTAAGTTACGTCCCAGCTTTTCTGCATATTTAATTAGTTTCTGGCATATTTTAACAGCATAACCATAAAAACGAGGATGAAAAATGTTTACTTGAAAAAAAAAAATAAACAAATTACACACAAAAGTTTGTTTACAATTTGTCCTGTTTTCTATTTTCGGCCTTGGCGGACTATTTCCTTCTATTCTAAAACATTTCCGCGTTTACTTTCGAAAATTATCGCATGAATTCGCGAAAATTTCGCATTTATTAGCAAATATTATCGCTAATTCGCGAAAGTGATTTTTTTTCACGAAAGTTTCGTGTTTATTCGCGAAAGTTTCGCGTTATTTCGCGAAAATTTTATTTTTTAACCTACGAAAATGAGCTCGTAAATATGAGTTAAAATAAATTATGATTTAAATTATTTTAATTAATTCGTTAACACGGCCAGCTACTGTTCTAAGATTGAAAATATATATTAACAAATAATAGGCGCGGAGGCATATAACTTATCAGAATCTTTGTCTGGTACAGGGTTTAATGAACTCTTCAAATACTAGACAGGCCAGCTGTTGACTATACTAAACAAATTTACCAATCTTGTTAATTATATTTCGGTTATAACAGTGCTATATGAATTCACTTGCGGTATTAATATTCAAAAGTTTAGGGATTTCCCACACTTTTTTCATCTCTTGGTAATTGGGGAAAATAATGCAAATCGTCAATGATAACATTTAATGAGATATCAAACATCTAATAATAATGACTTCTTATCTAATAATTGTGACTTATTTTCTCGTCATTATGAAATAGCATATCATAATTATGAATGAGAATCTTATAATTATGAATAAGTATCTCATAATTAGGATATTATATGTCATAATTATGAAATATCATCTCTTTTTTATGTGATATAATCTAATAATTGCGAAATCTTTTTTATGCATCAATACGCTTTTTTTCTTTTATTTGAACATCAAAGAAAATATTCGCCAAAAACCGAAACACAGATACTAATATTAAATCCATCAATTACAGTGAGAAGATGATCAAATTGAATATTTTCATTATTGCATATTTATAGCCAGACATGTTGAAAGCAAAAGTATGGAATTCGGATGCGGCCATTTTCGCGTTTTCGTGTTTTCGCGCTATCATTCAACGACTCGAAAAGGCGAAAATGCGAGATCAAGAAAGCGAAAACGCGAAAACATGAAAAGTCGAAAACGCAAAAAGGCGAAAACGCGAAATCCTTGACACGAAAACGCGGAAATATGAAGACGAAAACGCAAAAACACGAAATTCAATAGATTTTGCCTTTTCGCGCTAGACATCTCGCGTTTTCGCGGGTAAAATCTCGCGTTTTTGCCTGTTCGAATTTTCGTGTTTTCGTGTTTTCGCATTTCGCCTTTTCGGGTTTTCGTGTTTCTCAACATGTGTCATATGGTTGTCTCAAAATATTCTATTGATAGCTTTAGTAGAAAATCTTTTTAATTTTTTTTCTGTATTATTTTATAATTTAAAAAGATCTTGCCACCTTGGTGTTAGTATATGTATTCAATAAAGACTAAACCGACTACAAGAACATAGGAATTTACATATACATAAACATATATTGGATTCAGAAACAAAAAAGCTAGGCGTATGTAAATTAGTCTTCTATTGTAATATGGTACTACCTTTCCACCGGCAGATACAGTTTTCAAGAAAAAGGGGTCCGAAACAAGACCCAGAAAAAAGGAGAGTTCTAGCCGATTGTTTGCCAGCTTTCATCGATTTTTTTCCTAAATTCTGAACGCAATAATTTCTTTTCGAGAAAGGAATTTAAAGAATTTCAGTCCGTGTTGTGTCTGAGCGTGAATGCAGAATTTGACTGATTCTCCTTCCAAAATTATAGTACAAAAGGCAATTTTGGGAAGAAAGCAGATTTGTAAAGGTCCAGTCTTTCTATATAACCCATGACATTAATGAGTGTACTCCAATTTTTACAGAACCTATTCCAATTTTTGACAGAGAGCTGAAGGAAATATTGAGAAAACGCCGAGAAAACAGATTTGTTCGAGTTCTTATTTCAATAAAATATCCTGGCTTTGTCTAGTTATTTGTGAATGTATGTCAGGTACAGGAAATTGTATCAAATTTGACAAATGTACTGGAATGTAGCGTATTTGTTAATTATTTTTACGAAAAAATATTAACTTATGTTTGTTCCGTCTATCAGCTAAACCCTTCATATAATTTCACTCGTGATGTGAGTTTTGTCCCCTTGTCAAGCTGAATATTTTCTCATTTTTTATCCACTTTTGATCGTCCACTAAATGACAGATTTATCTCATTCGATCCCTCTCTCTTTCCTCATTACACGGAATTCCCTCCGAAAATCAGTTTCTAGATGATTAACGAAACCATAGTATACTATAATTGATAGCATTCATTTTAGTGTATTGGTGAGTGATTTTGGGGAATGAGATTCGACGACATGCAATATCTATCTGATATCAAAGTACAATCAATATAAAGCAGTACGATTTTACTAGGGTGAAGCTGGTCTACAGTAACAGCGACAAAAAGCGCTCACAGTTAGAAAGCCCACAAATAGAAAGCTTGCAATAAGAAAGGATGCATTCGGTCAATTTCTTGTAAATTCTTATACAAAATTAAAAAAAAAATGTAATAAAGATTGTAATGAAGGTGTCTAAAAGGTATTCTTCCACAATTTTTGTTTAATTCTTGTTCATTTAGATTTGATTCATTACGAAATTTGCACAACAGTTTATTTTTAAATATCAAGAAAGTTCCAAAGCATTAAGATTTTTATTCCTCATCTCTTTTTACAACATTGTCGAATGAAATAGGTGAACTAAAACACGTGTGCTTTGAATTTGTTGCTTAAGTTACAGAACAAAGAAATTACGCAAGGGAGATGATTTGATAAAATAATTTTATATGATTTCACATTTCGCAACTTATCTCTCTTATTTCAACGGCAACCTGTAATTTTTATTTTTTTTATAAGTTAACTATATAGTGAATTCAAAACATGTTTTGACAGAATCTATAATAAATTTTTAAAGCTATTGCGTATGGTCCGACCGTATGCGTATGGTCCGACTATACGGGTACGGTTGAACCATATGAGTATTCGCATACGAACCGGACCGTACGCGTACGGTCCAAATTGAGGCTTGTTTAGGGTATATTGGGATACGGGATATTTACCAGTTTTGTTAATGGGATATGGGATATTTGAGACAAAAAGTACTGGGTTAGGGATATTTTGACTATGGAAAACGGGATATTCCAATAATTAATGGGATATTTTCAATTTTCAAAGGGATATTTTCGTCCAGACTTACTGGGTTATGGGATATTGGGACCCCCCTAAACAAGCCTTCAATTCGCGTGTGATCTAGAATATAACACGGTATACAAATGGCCTAATGACGAGCCCCTATGGTTGCAATAACGTGCAACGTTAAACGTTGTTCCGCGCTTGATGTCTTTTTTGTAGTGGACCTTCCGCACGCCATTCTTGTACAGTCGAGTTAAATTTTATTCAGTAGTGTCAAAACAGATAATGAAAATTATGTTTTTTCAACAATGTCCAATGTTAAACAAGTCTATGTTCCACTCTTGCGGTCATGTTTTTTTTTATCCGAACCATTTGTGTGAAGGATCTTATATACGATTGATTAAATAAGTTCATGGTCTTCAAACTAGAAGATGAAAATGTAAAAAGCTAACAGACAACGGATAGACCGACGGAAAATACCAGGAGATGACAAAAGCTACACGGACCATCCCTACTGTTGGGGTTAAACACGCCAAAGTTGAAAGATATTGATCACGACTAAACCATATATTTTCATTTACATCTTCTTACATGTACTTATGAAACTATGAAAGCCATATTACTAAGTCGTGGCTGCGAACTACTATGTCGTTGCCGTGAATTGTTAAGTCTTGGCCACGCACTGTTAAGTCTTGTCATGAATTGTTAAGTCGTGGCAACGCATTGTTAAAGTACATAAATTGACACATTGTAAATGTCATTGTTACACCCCTGAAGGTACACAATTCTAACATGAGGCGAGATAGGCTTATAAGAAAACATTTCAGCAAATGACCAAAACGGGGGGAAATTTGTATGAAATTAATTTAATTTGTATAAAATTGTGAAACGCAAGGATCCTGACTCGGTAAAGGCATTTCTAAAAGAGATGGTGGGCTAAACAGGTTTTATGGCGCGCCAAAACCACACTTTCCATTGCAGTAGTGTCTGGTGTCATATAGCCATTTTCCCCATGATAGTTTTTCCGAGGAATTCTGGATCGATCCTTAATGCCCCCCCCCCCAAAGAAAATAGGTACGTTTCAAAGTGTAGATGGGAAAATTAGATCAGTCCAGTTTTTCCCCTCATTGATCATATCAGCAATTTTCTCCGACGTCATCTATAGTACTTGCAACCTTTACCGCAACACGATGCAGTGATATGGTGATGTCTTTGTATTCATTTTTCTTGATTATTAATAATATTAATCTTTCTTCTGGCTGTTTTGTCAGTGATGCTTGGACAGAACTCATTCTTATTTGGCATAAAGTTTGATCACCATAAGTTGTTTGCATTCAACATAAAAAAATCAAAATGGCTGCCATTTTCAAGATGGTTACCATATTACGCTAAAAAATGAGGATTTGATATCTCGGGAACTGCTTGGCATAAATGATGGCATTTTGCATGAATTTTCAATAAGGTGAGAGGAGGTAATTTACTACATGATTTTTTTTTTCAAAATGGCTGCAATACCAAGATGGCCGCAAAAATACCCCCCAAAAAATCAATTTCATCAATATCTCAGAAACTACTTGGCAGAAATTGATCACAGTTTGCTTAAGTGTTCAATGATAAGAGAGGTAGTATTTTTTTTAAATCAAAAATGGCCGCAATTCCAAGATGTCCGCCAAAATACGTAACAATTTTAACTTGAATTAAAAATTGATTTGTGAACGGAACATGACACTGCGAACGAGATGCAAAGAAAAAAAATTTCAGATGGGCTGACAATTCAAAGATGACTGCAAAAATAACTCATAGTTTTAGCATTGTCGGATTTCAACAAGAATTGATTTCTAAGTAGATTTTGAAACAGCGAACAAGATAGAACCATCAAATTGGCTGTCAGGGGCGACATCAAATTTTGCTTGAGATTGCAAATCTGTTTTATTTGCTTCCGTATGCTTGGCCCCTACTACCAAATATCTACGAAAGATAATAACATGGCTCGAAAACCATATTATACCTTTCAGTAAAATACAACATGAAGGCCAAATATATTCAAAATAAAATTAAAAAAAAAAACAAATCAGTGTAAATTAAAGATAAAAAAATAAATCAGTGTAAAAATAAAAATAAAACAGTGTCATGTCTTAAATATTTTTAATATCAATGCATGGAATAGACCAATAGATTAAAAAATATAGAAAATTTAACAAGTTTCTAAGGAAATTATTCGTTGATATCGTAACTTTAGGGGACACCGGGAGGTTTTATCATGGGAGAAAACTACATTTATGTACACGTATTCCATTTTTTCCGACGGCAAATGGCTCAAATCTCAAATTTCCTAGGCCAATAATTGGGATGGATCCAGTTTTTTTTCGGGGAAAAATGGCATGGGGGAAATTGGCTTGGGGGAAATTGGCTTTGGGGAAAATGGCTGTATAACATCGGCATCAATCCAACAGCAACAAATATGGTTAAAAGAAATGTTCATACCAGTA
>MJUU01017607.1:9523-25575 GCA_002080025.1 Modiolus philippinarum | reverse complement strand
ATAGATGGCTTCACAGCAGAATTCTACAAGTTTTTTTGGAATGATATAGAATATATTCTGCTAAATAGTCTAAATGAAAGTTTAGAAAAAGGAAAGTTTTCTATAAGTCAACGCCAAGGTATGATTACATGCTTACCTAAGGAATGTAAAAATAAAAATTATATGAAAAATTGGCGTCCAATCAGACTCCTAAATGTAGATGTAAAATTAGCATCAGTCTGTATAGCCAGCAGATTAAAACCGGTTTTACAGAATATTACAAGTGAAACTCAAAAAGGCTTTTTGAAAGGAAGGTATATTGGGGAATGTATAAGAATTATTATGGATTTAATAGAAAAATTGGTAGATGAAGAGGTTCCTGGACTCCTGGTTTTGATAGATTTTGAAAAAGCTTTTGATATGGTTGATTGGTCATTGTTCGAAAAAACTTTAGAATTTTATGGTTTTGGTCCTTCATTATGTAAGTGAATAAAAGGTTTATACTGTGATATAACAAGTACAGTGGTGAATAATGGACACTTGTCACCCCTTTTCTCCCTTGAGAGGGGGGTTAGGCAGGGAGATCCATTATCCCCATATCTATTTATTTTAGTTCTTGAGTTACTGAGTGCAGCACTCAAGAATGACCCAAATATAGGTGGTGTTAAGATAGATGATTCAGAATATCTATTAAGCCAATATGCAGATGACTCTTCCCTTACCTTGGATGATGATCCAAAATCACTTGAAAGTGCGTTATTTATCTTTGAAAAATTCCCTGAATGTGCTGGACTAAGAGTAAACTTGGAGAAAACAGAGGCAATATGGATTGGCTCAAAGATTGGTTCAGAAGAATCCTTTTCACCCGATAAAAATCTAGTTTGGAACACATCGGGTAAATTTAAATTATTGGGTATTAATTTTAATGTGTTTGATAAAGATAAAACATTGTGTAACTTTTCAGAAAAAAATTCGAAATTGCAAAATCAGTTAAATTTGTGGGCTTATAGGTATGGCACGCGATAGTAACAAAAATGCGGTAGAGATTTAACATACATCGGTAAGGTTACTGTGATTTAAAACTTTAGCCTTGCCTCTGTTGGTTCAATGTTTGACAGTTCTGCCAAACCCTGCAGACTCAGTTTTTCAAGAAATACAAGATATTTTCTATAAATTTATTTGGGATGGAAAACCTGATAAAGTTAAAAGATCAGGGATGGTAAATGATTTAGAGGATGGGAGTTTGAGGGTACCTCATATCCGGTCTTTCTGTTATGCACTGAAAATGACATGGTTGACGAAACTGCTTGATCCCCTAAACCAATCTCCTTGGAAAATATTACTGTCAAGTACTTTAGAAGAATTTCATGATGATAAAGTTTTGACACTGAATAAAGAGGGCATGGAGTGGGTTTCAAAGAAATTAAATGCATTTTGGAAGGATATTATTTATAATTTTTCAAAACTTATTGAGGAGGATAATTCGATTGAATAAGAAGATTCATCCAATATTTTGTCACAACCTTTGTGGCTGAATAAAAATATACAAATTAGTGGTGAAATGATAATTAAAACAAATTATAGTAAACATGGTGTTTATTTTATAAGAGACTTGCTTTCAGGAAATAACAATTTTCTTAATTACACTGAATTTGTGGAAAAATATCAGAATTTGTCCACATATTTCATTGAATTCTATAGTATCGTAAGTGCGATCCCAGTAGAGTGGAAAAGAGCAATTGCTTGAAAAGAAAGACTGGTTATAGTGGATACCATTTACATTGACAAATTCAAAAAAATGTCAGAAGTCAAGTAAATTCTTTTATAACATTTTTGTTGGTAGTGTCAAAGAAAATCCTATCAAATCTCAGGAGAAGTGGTCTGAGACACTAAATCTTGAGATTGATAATTGGAATGAAGTTTATTCATATGTCTTATCTGTAACTAGGATACACAGCTGCAGAATTTTCAATCTAAATTGCTGCATAGAATACTTGTCCTTAGCTATATTTGATATTACTGATTATTCGGATTTCGTTTGGTTTATGCATTTTAACATTTTTTGAAATTACGGATTTCCTTTGTTTGGGTTCTAGTGTTGCTGATGAGGAATAAATTTCCGAAATGGCCATACAGCTCATTAAAATTATTGCAGTTGGAGTTAACATATGTGTTATGGTCTCATGTTCATTTTCTCCATATCCTTTCGTAAAATATTTAATACAGGAGTTTGTCTTTTATTGCAGTGTGGAGTTGGTAAAACAATTCCCCGTAGTAGAGATGCATTCTCTTTATTTTTCCTAGATATGGTGTACTTGTACATGAGATAATATCTCATGTGTACACTTTGTTCATTTACTATTATCTAAATTTATGTAAATTCTAAAACCGAAGGATTAACTACCACCATCGCAGTTTTGTCCTTAGCTATATTTGATATTACTGATTATTCGGATTTCGTTTGGTTTTATGCATTTTAACATTTTTTGAAATTACGGATTTCCTTTGTTTGGGTTCTAGTGCTGCTGATGAGGAATAAATTTCCGAAATGGCCATACAGCTCATTAAAATTATTGCATTTGGAGTTAACATATGTGTTATGGTCTCATGTTCATTTACTCCATATCCTTTCGTAAAATATTTGCTACAAACTCTCTTTTATTGAAGTGTAAGATAAAAGAAACAGAACTGTGTACTTTTTGTTTTGAAGCACCAGAAACATATCAACATTTATTCTGGGAATGCTGTCATACCAAAAAAAATTTTTGGTTATCCATATGTGATTTTTTCTCTAATCATAATCTAGTTTTGAACCCAGATATTTCAATTATAATTCTCGGATTAAATCTATTTAGACTAAATGATTGTATTGAACAACATGTGTTTCTAGTTTTAAAATATTACATTTATGTATGTAGATGCAAGAATAAGCTTCCTTGCATTAGAGGGGGGATTGAATTCTTAAAATACTGTATGCAAATAGAGAAACTTTCGACTGAATTTTTATCTTCCCCTCATAGAAATTTCATTCAGAGTAAACTGTTGCGTTTAGAGGAGGTTCTCAGTGACTGAGTTATATTTTTATATTTTTATATATTTTTTTCTCCGAAATTTTTGTCCTCTTTCTCAAAAATACACATTACATATGTACTTATTCAAGCTTAATTTGATGCTAAAGGATAAATAGTTGACTGTCTTTTTGTACACTACATTTTATGTATGTAATACTGTCTTCTATCTGGTTCTGTGCTTTGTGTCTGTCTGGAGTCATTGTTTTCTGTGTTCTCGTTTTTGCCCTGTCTTTGGACTTCGATTTTTGTGAATTTCACCCCTTTGTTCCTTCGGTATTCTACTGCCGTTGTTTTTTTTCTATCTATGTAATGTGTACTACAAGTATGTCAGTAATACTGTTGTCTCTTGTATATGTAAATGTTATCAGTTGCTATAAAAATAAAGAATTACAAAAAAAAGAATGTCGCCAGCCTGTCGACTGACTCAAAGAATCCAATCTCTAGACAAAACGCTGTCAATGACCTCAAAACTTCCCAAATGTTTTGTAAAGAATCATTATATTTTCCATTAAAGCTCGTAAATGTATTTTTAAAATAAGTAACTTTGTTGTACAAGTTCGGATGCGATGGTAGAGTTGCATTGATGTAAGTCATAAAGAATGAACAAAAATCGCGTGTGAACCGCACAAATGTAGTGTCAAAACCAAATGTTTCAGAATTTGAGAAACGGTGACGTCACGAAATTTGAACTTAACAGTTATTTTCCTATAAAGTGTGATATATTCTGCATTCAACTTCATATAGATAAATTTCTGCAGGGTTAGAAACAATGATTAAGCTTTCAGGCTATTTATCTATTTGTATGCTTAAACTGGGACTTGTGGTGAATTTTAAATCATTATTATTTTCTAAATTCTCCCTGTTCAACCGAAAATAAATTATTTATGTACTAAACCTCCTGAACGTTAATTGTCTCTATGTACAAATACCCCAACTCTTCAAATATGTGAACAAATACTACACTTATAAAATATTCTATACTACCATGGTTTCCATATTGTGTTAATTAATAAACAAGAACACAGTGAGTGAGATTGTAAGGTGCGGTGACCATTTTTATCTTTTACCATATTACAAAATAATACACAAATCAAATGTCCTCAACACATAAATCAAATGTCCTCAGCACACAAATCAAATGCCCTCAATATTTAACAATTCACATCTGCAAGTCACAAAAGAAAACTTCTACAAAAAGAAAAATGGCAATTAGACAAATGTTATTAATCTGGTATAAATACATATGAAAATGTAAAATTTACATTCAGTATACAGAATAAACTTAGGTGTACTCGATGGTCGCCGCCCTTGTTGATGAAAATCTCGTGCGCCCAACCGTTTAAATACATGTCGGACTACTTTACTATATTGTTAGTCGAATAAACCTGTTCTTTGCAAAATTCATACGCTTGCCGTACATATATTTATTTATTTTCTAAATTCACCCTGTTCAACCGAAAATAAATTATTTATGTACTAAACCTCCTGAACGTTAATTGTCTCAATGTACAAATGCCCCAACTCTTCAAATATGTGAACAAATACTACACTAACACAGTGAGTGAGATTATCAGGTGCGGTGACCATCGAATGCACAAAGAAAGCACGTTAAATTCCAAGGGTTTTAGAAACAGACAAACGCTTTTCAAGTTTATCTGCTACGTAACCATCATTTGCGTGATCAGTTTTCCAGCGGCCATGAGATTTAAATAATCTGTCGGATACTCCATTATTTGCTGCTGCCGTAGCACCGCCTGACCTGAAACTATGGAGCCAAAATAAACTAGAATCTAAACCTATGGCCGACAGTGCGGACTTCACCAATTCTCTAGTTCTCGTATAAGAAAATTTGTCGTTCTTCTTTCTTAAAATGAAACTATTACATTTTTTCAAAAATACTACAGATCTAAAAATATACATTTCGGGCTTTAAATCAATATTTCCAGCTCGAAGATAATCTAACAAAATAGAGACGGGACAATATTCAGAATTTGTTTTGGCTATCACTAGACTAGTGCCTTTTCTGTAACAATCAGTTTTGCTTTTTGGAATAAAAATTTCTACATGATCAGGATGAAAAGTTGAATTATTAGCTCTAATAGAACATAGTTCGCTGAATCTCAAAAATTCAGCATACGACAGGGAACAGATGCACAACAAACGTAAATCGTTTACAAAAATGATTGAATTATAATGACTTAATTGTAGTACAATCAATTGGTTCTTTTTCTATATAGGCCTATTAAAATTACGCTTTGAAGCGTCTACAATACTACGTACAAGTTCTGAGTCACAGGGATCTGGCAAACCGGCCATTTTGTGGGCCCATTTTATACTGTAAAATGCTGTTCCAATAGTGCTATAATGTTCAGAAATCTGTAATAAGTGCAGCAAATATACATGTAAGCTCACATACATGTCACTGGCAGGCAGAAAATTACTTTATTTCCGAAAATTAGTTCTCCATCGTATAAACCTTCTAAAGCCGTAAGCATACTTGGAAACCGTAGTCTTTGCTTTTGAATCAATAACGGTGGACTGTAAGTTATAAAGAAGATGTATAAGTTCCAAACTCTGAAGTGTACAATTACTCCAAAATCCAGTAGAAAAAATATTCTGCAAATAAAATCTTATTTTAATAAACAAGTATATAAATAAAAATATTTACCTTCAGGTCGCCTTGGTCAAGCGACCGATAAATCTTAACACCCAGTGGTGAACAAAAAAGGTCCAGTGACCACCCACAAGACAATATGTCTCCATATGTCGTCATGCGACGAAGCAAAACAGGTCCAGTGACAATAAAACAGTCCGGGGACTAAAGTTGCATGTCCAGTGACACTGTATTTCTGAAATATAAAATTTTAACATTAACATTCAATCTTATTGCTAAAATGGTTCCTGTGAATTTACCGTTTGAGAAAAATGAATTTGGATTGTTCCCTGGCACAAATATTCTCTCTGTTTTATAAAACTCTAAAACATCGGAAACATATTTCTTATATATGACGTTTTCGTCAACATGCAACGGCCAAAACGGAGCTGATGGCCACCTTGGTACGACTAATGTATCCTCTGCTCTACAAGAAACCAAGTGGTTGATGGCGCGTGATACAATTGAAACTGGAGGAACAATCCAATTATTCTCTCCTGACCAGTTACAAGTGAAAGCGTCTATAGCGGATACTCCTGGATTCCAGTGCAGTGAGCTGAACTTGGCAGTTTTTGCACTTTCAAAGTTAGCGAACCTATCAAAGGTGTGCGGACCCCACATAGCTTAAGAAACTTGAAAAATTCATCTGATATACGCCAATCGTCAATATCAATAATTCTACTCAAAAAGTCTGCCCTTTCGTTTTGCTCACGAGGAACCCACTGTGGGTACAAAGATATATTGTTTAAAACACAGAAATTAAAAATATCTAAAGCTAGATTTTGTAGTTCTGGGATCTTGCTACCCTTCTGTACAATGCTTACAGCATTTTGACTATCAGTATGTACAGAACTGCCTTTAATCACACTTAAAAAGTTTCTAAAGCTAAATGAATTGCCTTAACTTCCCTCCATGTGGAGCTTTTAGTACTTTCGTTACCTGACCATCTCTTATGGAACATAAACTTAGAATCTGAAATATAACCTCCAGCTCCTGTATCGCTGGCGTCCGAAAATAAATGGAAATGTGAAGAAGTCTGAAACAAATCTGTTGGTTTTAAAGAAAAAAATATTGTTTTTCAAGAAATGTAATTCATCTAGCCAACTTGCAAATTAAAAAATATTTACAAATTGATCCAAGTGATCTCGCTGATTTATGACGGAGAAAATATTTCTCGTCATGATTTAAGAGTAGTATATGAGCACGAACAAATTATCTTTGAGGAGGTGGTGCCGGAAGTGACGCCACCGGAAGTGACGTAGACCGGAAATGACGTCACGGAAGTCACGTGACCGGAAGAAGAAGTCACGTGACCGATGTATAACATGTCAACATTGCGCATGCGCAACCGGAAGTGGCCCTATTTAAGGCCCTATACGGCCATTTTTACCGGAAATGACGTGTTGGAACAACATGTGACCCCGCAGGGCTGTGGTTTCACCTAAGCCCATGACGCATGCGCGACCGGAAGTGGGCGTAGCCCCATGTGTGCATACCGGAAGTGGGTGTGTATCTACTGTAAGTAGCCATGTTGATAGGTAATGACGTGTTGGAACAAAACGTGACCCCGCAGGGGTGTTGTTTCACCTTAGTATAGACCGAAAGTCGAGTATTTTCTTTCATTATTCCCCCTTTTTATATGTTTTTACCCCTTTTTTCAATGGTATTCTTTATATTTTCTGTCATTTTCTTCCTTATCCCACCCTTTTTTAAATGTAGCTATACCTTTTCAACCACTTTTTAGTATTGTTCTGCAATCCAATGTTTCACCTAATATCCAGGCGTGGTCATTCAGCAGTTACCATTGTATTTCTGCAGGTGTCTTCTATCGGGTCCGCGTTCGTCAAAGGGACTTAACTCTTGGGAGTTCCCATAATTTTTTGGATGTCTTCTATCAGGTCCGCGTTCATTTATTTTTACTGAGGGACATAACTCTTGGGAATACCCATGGTTTTTTGGGTGTCTTCTGTCGCGTCCGCGTTCATTGTTTGTCACTTAGTTTAATTTACAAGGGTCACTCTGCATTTCTCCAGGCTTGTGACTGGCTATCACGAAGGATAGGCTGCATTACCCCCTTTTTTTCTTCTTTTTTCTTCTTTTTTTGTTTTTTGTTTTTGTTTTTTCTTCTGTTTTAAACAACATATTCATTCAGTAACAATACAAAATTCTGTACAATGCTCGTTGCTTCTACGGGATCATCTAATATTCGAGTGACGTCTGTCATCGTGTGCCCTGCACATCGGTGAATCAAGTAGAAGATGCAATGGTGTCCGCATACTGTGCTCCCTTCTTCTTGAACTGGTACAGTGTTGTATGTCCACGTATGACAATGTTTCTTCATAAAATTCAGGTAAGGATCTTGGTAAGGTGGTGCACCTGTCGGATCGTAATACTCTCCCCTTGAATTAGCGTCGATATAAATGGCTATCCAATGTTGTCCTGCGCGGTTGTCGGGGTCCGTGTTGCCCACCAAAGCCAAAGGTACATTCACTAGACGAGGTAATCTATTTCGTGCATACACTCCTCTGAATACGGACCGGCTACGGGGGTGCCGTTTCAGTATGTGATCCATTTGTTGAGTGTTTAACATTATGCACTGTAATCAAACAAAACTTGTCTGTTTCTGTCTATTTCTATGACGTTGTCAAATTCTGCGTACAATACGACGTTGATGGTGGCTGGAAGTGCATCGGCAAAATGAACTTCTAATCGTAGATTTCCTTGTTTTATCAGTTGAAATGTTCCTACTTCCGACATGTCGGGAGTCAAATCAAAGCCAAAACAAGTGTATCCTTTGGCATAGTCCTCTCTTGATATAGTATTTCCTTCATCTTGAAACATTTTTCCTGTACTGCTGTAGAGTCCCATATAACTTCGAATATATCCATTGGTAGAAAAATCGGGTTGTAACGGTTTGGTAGGTATTTGTTTTCCATCTACGTTAAGAGCTACAAAGTTGATCTTGAAATGTTTGAAATCAAATGGATTTTTTGTGATATTTCCATTTAAGGCATCACTTTCTACACATCCTATCACCAGTCGTTTAGGAAGCTGTCCCAGAAACATGTTGTCCTGCACATAATTCGTGTTCCCTCGGGGAACGGGGTCCACTTTGACTTCTATTCTTCTGATAGTGTATTTTGTGCTCGTCTTTTCTAAAGCTTTGGCATGTCCGATGCGAATTGCTGGACTTACTTGAACTTTCCGTACAAAGAGACTGATGTCCCTAATCTTGATCTTGTAACCATCAGCATCTCCCATCAAAGCAACTACATCTCGGCTTCTTCTCAGTTTTACTTTCAGTTCTACCTGATTCAGTAAATATTTCTCTTGACAAAATAAATCCAAATGTAACTTTCCCATCATCTGTACTGTCTTGCTTTCGGCAATTACTGCCTTTCGTTCACCGAATCCTTTATTTTCTTTCACATTTCTACTGCTGACAAAACCTGGAGTATCCTTGTACCACATAACACCAGTCAATTGAGAGTCTTTGGCAGCGGGTCCATAACTGAGAAGCGTTTCTAGGTAAGCTCTATAAGGATAAAGACTTGTGGGCGGTGACACTAATTTTTCGTTCAGACTAACACTGACGTCACTAAACAAAGACTGCATCCATAAATTGACAGGTCCAACATCCGAATCATTGGCTAAGTCTTCTCCATTGGCTTTTATGATTTGTGCTTCTACGAATAGATGAGTATTGGCTAAATCCATGTAATCGTCACCGGCGCCACTGACAACAAATTCATAGGGTCCTTGGTCCGTTAACGTCGACCTCAATCCTTTCTGTTCCCAGTATCCATGTTCGACACTCGTATGTGTAGGAGGTACCCCAAATAAATCCAATTCCGATTTCGTACACTCGCATGACTGTGGATGTACAAGAGCCATATTATCCGAAGATATCGGTCGATGTGATCTGTTGCCTGGCTCGAGGACGTCTGGGTTTTTTCTGACGTGTTGGTCTTTTTATAGCGCGTTCCCCTGGAGGTCCAGTATATTTGACTGCTTTGTCGACTAATTTGGAACCTGTCTGTTTTAATCGTGATGTGGTGGCTTGTTTAAAATTTTTGCCCTGGACTACATCTCCCGCTACTGCCAATCCCGTTTTCAAGGCTTCTCTTCCCAATGTTTTTGCTCCTTTCTTCAGCAAAGGCATGGCTGCCTTAAACAGACCACCAAATATGCTACCTAATCCATGGCCTTTTTGAAAGACTCGCCCGGCATACACCGGATAACCTCTTCCGGCTTGTTGTAAATAGTAGTCGTGATAAGATTTCACATTGCTTTGATAAGGAGGTCGTCTCATTCTATAAATGTTTTCTTCTTTCGGCAATGAAGTGTCACCACTACGCGTCCTCGTTCGAATGGGATTATTTTTCCCGTGTCGTCCCTTATATCTATCTGGATGTCTTGGAATCGGCGCTGTGCTAAGGTGCAGTACTGTATGGGGTCGAAAGCGTTCGTCTTCATTTCTCCATCTCTTCCCGACACCGGTACTATTCTCAACAAAGAAACTTGGGAGTCCCCTACCATCCTCGGTTCTATTAAAGGGCAATACAAATACAAAGAATAGTGTCCTTGGTGAACGTCTGACACGTACGGGGCTTCGTGAATTCCACCCGAAAATATAAGTGTGTCGAATCCTAAAAACAGTTTAATTAACGGACTGATGATCACTTGTGATTGATCTCTGACCCATATCGTCACTTTTTGGCTTACTTCACTTGTGTGTATGGTAAATCCTTTCTTCTTCAGTCCCAAAGGCTGTTTTAGGGTCTCGAATGCTTTGACGATTCTCTTCGGGGATGCGTAATATCCTTCGGGAACTACCAATGAGTGTTTCTCGTGCTGTTTAGTCGTATACTGTATCCATCCTTCGTTGTTAGGTACATTATACCAACTGTGAGGGTACTGTATTTCAGCCAGTCCCATCTCCCACGTTCCATCTAAATCCAACATCTGTGGTAAGCGAGTAGTGAAACTAGCTAAGGTGTTGTTGGGATAATAGTCCATGGAACTGTTACTGGGCAACGTTAGATAAAACATGCTTGTGGTGAAGGGTGGGGTTCGGTAATAAATATCCCAAGCAACTACTTAATAAAGCTGTCCACAAATTACTGTTTTGATGACCGGTGGTTAAATTATAAATGCTGATGATAATGACTGTATAGAGAACGACGGCTTGACACAGGTATACGATCTCTGATTTCGGTATCTTTCGTCCAAAGGCAAACCAAGAGCCACTGTCCGTCTCCCCTGGAGCCATCTAACGTACTTAGTCAGGTTGCTTGTGCACCTCTCTTTTGTAAGTCTGACTTGAAGATCCAACTATTGGACGTTTCTGGATATCCTAACCATTTGACTAAATATTGAACTCGTCTTCCCTTTTTTCTCTTTTTTAAAATCGTTTCGATTTTGTACACGCCGTCTTTTTTCACCACTTTTTGTAATTCTTCGGCGTAAAAAGTACCTTCTAGTTCTTCTCCATGATCATCTTTGATGACGTACACGGGAGGTCTTGTTTCTTTACACCGTACTACTGTAAACAATTCTTCTGTCCAGTTCGGTAAATACCCTTTCTTGAATGCTCGTTTACTTTTGGCTAAACGAACTCGATCTCCTGGCACAAAAGTACACTTCTTGGTAGGTCCACTTCGGCCATATAATCTCTTGGCAACTATTGTCTGGTTAGACCAAGTCACGTCTGCTGGAGGCATACCGATACTCCTATGAACGGTGTGGTTATAAGAATCAATCATGTCGTCCAACACATCTACATACGTTAACGTTTCCCGGTGAGTGAAATACTTCCACATCTTGGTCTTTAGTGTACGATTAAAGCGCTCGACAACACTGGCCTTGGTCTCCTCGTTATGAGTGGTAAAAAAATATACGTCGCTTTCCTTTAAAAATTTCTGAAATACTCTATTGGTAAATTCCGTGCCTTTGTCGGTCTGTAAACGAATTGGATGTCTTCCTGATTTAAAGATGACTTTAAATGCCTCTACTAAACTCTTTCCCGTCTTATCTTTCAATGGAACGACCCATGCATATTTCGACAATACATCCATGCAGGTCAGTAAATATCTGTAACCTTTTTTATACGAAGCTATCTTGGCCACATCTACTAAATCAGCTTGCCATTGATGATCCAAACCATACACCAACACTTTACGTCTGGGAAATCGTCGTCTCGTCGGTTTATGTAGTGTATATGCGTCTTGAGTCTGTAACCAATCGCGGATTTCTTTTTTCGTATGGCCTTTAGGTTTAAACTTATTCAGTCCCGCAAAACTGGCGGGACCAGGGAGATGATAATATGTAAATTCCATAAGTCCAACTGAGATGAAACGTTCTGATCTGGTGTATTAATAGGGACTCCACTCTTGTGCTTTGGGGGTGAAATATCCAGGAATGGATTGTACCTTACGAACTCGAGGTGTTCTGGGGATCTGTTTCTTGGGTTTTTGGATATATCTCCATCTATCTTCGTGACCAATCAAATCTTGTGGCACATTCGCTTCTCGTAAAGCATCTCCAAATGTTTCCCATCCTTCTGGATTAAATTTCTTGCGTTTCCGCAACACATCGTTGACTAAATCCACCACATTGCTTCCTTTCACTGTGTTACCTTTATACATTAATTCACCTCTCTCATTCCAAGAGATATCTTGGTCTGCTTTCATCTTATTGATCAAGAGTTCTGCTTTTCCTTTGAGTGTTTTTGGTACACTGTTCAATATTACTTTTTCTGATGGATCTTCTGTTGGTTCCTCTGGGGTAGGAGGTCGCTTAACAGGTCTGTACTGGTCTAACATGGTCCGGTAGCGAAATAAAGCTTGATCGTGCAATTTTAAGCGCTCGTTGACGGACAGGTCTTCTCTGTTCAATACATCTTTCATTTGTGTGTCTAAAGTATCCATCACTTGAACACGTTGATCTACGGGAGGTTTGGGTCGATGAAATTGTCGGATATTATCCAGTATTAGTTGCCTCATTGGAACAGTTTGGAAATCATAGGTACAACAACGGAAGCTAGAGGAGCTAATAAAGAACCCAAAAATCCCCCTTTCTGTAAGACGGCCTTCTTCTTTTGAAGACTAACCGACTTCTTGGCTAATGTCCTTAAACCAGCTTTGTGTCTTCTGAGTTTGGTCTTCTGTGCCTGGGTCAACTGTACGTTTCCTTTTAAAATATGTTCAGCACACTCACACAAACACTCGACTAAACTGCGGTCGGCTTTGGCGATGATTTGCTTACTGATGGCAGGTTTAGCTTTTTGTAAATATAACAAATCGTTGGCGTGTTTTTTCAAACGTGGTGATACCATGTTACTACATCCGTGTCTGGGTCATAACTGACATAATTTGTCGTTGTATGTTCTTTTATGCATCTTCGTAGGCGATTTGTTTCTCACCGGGGAAAATGTGACTTCTGACACGGAGTTTGTCGGGCGTGTCTTGTTTCATATCAAATAACAAGTATCCATGGGGTACAGAAGTAGCAGCTTCAAAAGCTTCCAACAAAAAACTGGGATTTCTAGGGAACATCTGTTGAGCTAAACTGTGAATCTGTGAGGCATCTCTTGGATTTTTAAAAACCACCATGTAATGGGTATTAAGACTGATGGTTCTATGATGTTTTCCTTTATGAAAAAGATTCTGTACGATATACATCACACTGATGTTCCGATGATGACTCTTCTTGGTGAACAGCGAAGCAATCCGGTCGTCAGTCTCTGCCATTAAGTCGTCGATGATGACTAAGTGTCTCTCGTTCGGATTCAAAATATCAAGGTTAGGTAACCCTTCATAAAAATCGACACCTTCTATGGTGTCATATAGGGACTGGTATTCACCAAAACACCAAAGAATATGTTGAGCCGGGAGAGACATCATGCAGCGAATGTTGGTCACAAAGCGTTTTACGAAATACGATTTTCCACTGCCGCTGGGTCCCGCAATGACACTGGTAAACGGGTGAATCCATGGCATGAAATGACTATAATCAGGTCCATCGGCACACCAAAATTGGTACGGATGATCAGTTGACTTGATCCAAAATTGTTCGTCTTTCTGCGAAAGTTCAGACTGGTCTGGCGGCGGCGGCGGTGGTGTTGGGAGTGTCCATTGGTGGTTTAGGGACGGCGGCGGCGGTGGTGGCGGGTGTGTACATGGGTGGCTAAGCGGCGGCGGCGGTGGTGTTGGGAGTGTCCATTGTTGGTTTAGGGGCGGCGGCGGTGGTGGGAGTGTCCATGGATGGCTAAGCGGCGGCGGCGGCAATGGTTGATTGTGTAGCGGTGGGGATGTCAACTGGTGATTTAGCGGCGGTGTTGTTTTTGATGTTAGATAACCGGGATGTTTGTTTCTTCTGTGTCTCAGCATTACATCTTTTCTGCTAAACTCCATTAAACACTCAGTGCATTTTGTTCTATCCATCCGGTCGTGTTCACTGCTAGAGTTGAACTAAAAAAATAAACATGCAACATCTTCATATATAGTTATTTTCGAACTGAACGAAACCGCCATCTTGACATCCTTTTATCTGTCACCATGGGTAACACTAAATCAGTTGGCACCATTCTTCAACACTAACCATCTTCTTGCTTCAGTTCTAACCCTTGGTCTTGAATTCTAACCTTTTCTTCTTCTTGTTGTCTCAACTCTAACCATCTTCTTTTTGCTTCAACCATCTTCTTTTGCTTCAACTCTAACCCTTTGTCTTCACCAGTTCTTCTTTCACCATTCTGGAACTCTAACCATTTTGCTGGAACTCTAACCATTTTCTTCTTGCTTCAACTCTAACCATTGACTTCGTCTTCAACCATTTCTTCTTGCTGGAACACTAACCCTTTCTTCTTGCTGGAACACTAACCCTTTCTTTAACCATCTTCTTCTTGCTGGATCTTTAACCATTGACATCGTCTTCAACCATTGGTCTGGAACACTAACCCTTGGTTTTGAACTCTAACCATTGACTTCGTCTTCAACCATCTTCTTGTGTATCAACTTAAACTCTTTTTAGTTCGAGATATCAAATCTCTTGTTGAACCCAAGTTCAAAGTTAAAGTTAAGATTAAAGTTAAAGTTATAAAATGACTAACCTTTCAGAAACTCTAACCATTATCTTCTTTCACCATTGGTCTAGAACTCTAACTCTTTCTTCTTTAACCATCATCTTCGTCTTCAACCATTGGTCTGGAACTTTAACCATTGACTTCGTCTTCTTGTATAACAACTTAAACTCTTTCTAAAAAGCCACTCTGCATTTATCCGGGCTTGTGACCGGCTATCCCGAATGATAGGCTGCATTTTTTTTTTTTAATTTTGTTATCAGGAAACAGCCGACTTTTGTACAAAGTGGGCTGTTCATGCATTGAATGATAAGTCTCCCCACCTTCAAATACAGCAGTCGGGAAACCTACCTTCCAAAGTTCAAATCTCCAGCGGTGCTGTAGACACTCCATCAGCCAACACTTTTCTCTTCGGGTAGAAGTAGGAGAAGCCACTCTTTTCTTGCAGGTAGGTGAAGACTTGGTTGTCCACTGTTCTAAAGCCTCTGTTGGTACCAGTTCCGGAACTCTTCGTCAGTAGTACATCCATATACTTCTCCTTGGTCACCCCGTTCGTCTTCCTATTGATGCCCTTGCAACTGAACTTATCATCCTTCCCGAAGCAGTAGTACGTCTTGCTGCACAAGGCGATGATACCATCTCCACTGTACTCTTCCTTGAACAAACATGGAGTCCTCTTGTCGTAGGCTGCATGCTCTGGAGTGTCCTGTCTAGGAAACCAGTTGGTCTTCTCCATTTCGTACCGCTGTCTCATCTCTGGTTTGATCACTTCTTCCAACGTCTCTGCAGATAAAGCCATGTATGCACTATCGGTGTCCATGGAACAATACTGGAAGTCCCTTCTGTCCACAAATACATCCAGGAAGTCGTAATAAAACTCCAACATTCTCATCTTCCCGTACTGGTACACAAAGAATCCAATCTGCAGGGGAAGGTCCATATGGATGGTCTTCTTGCTCATCTCTAACTCGAACGTTGTCTTGTCCAGCTGATTACATCTACGGAAGGATGGGTCCACCAGATGTCGACTCACTTGCGTGTCCTGGCAAAACAGCACATCAGTATGGCGCTCCTTGTTGGTCACCGTCTTCCCATAGGACGAGTTGCCTTCCAATTTCATCGTCTCAGCTACGATCTTCTTGTTGGGATCTGCATCTCCGGCTCTTCTGGCATCACTGACTTGGTCACCAAACTTCTGGAAACATCTGGCTGGGGTAAACTCCACCACTTGATGAATCTTCGTCACCTTCAAACCATGTTCCACATACCA